>MPIZ01001629.1:630223-653387 GCA_003258685.1 Prolemur simus | reverse complement strand
GATGAGTGCCAGGCGCACTGTCTGGAGAATGAGAATGGACACGCTTGGGACTCTGACTCAGGGGGATGGGTGGGATATGGACAATATATATGACCTGAACTTATGTACCCCCATGATGAGCTGAATTAAAAAAAAAAAAAAAAAAAATTACAGCACACAGACATGGAATGTTATAATAAAATTTAAAAGAGACACTATAAAGAATATATAAAAGGGCATTATGGATGTTTCTTGCTATTAAATTTTTTTCTGAGCATTCTGGCAGCTATCTATGGAAAATCCACAAATAGACTGCCCAAATTATTTTTGTTCCTCTCCTAATCTATATTAAGTAAGCATTTTCTGCTTTGCTGCTTCAAATTTTGCAGATTCACTTATTTGATTGTACCTTAAAGCTATACATGTGTTACTTCCTTCTTACTCTTTTTATCTGCTTCTTAAATCTGGCTCAATCTTAGAAAATAATCTGGATACGTGCTGCAGTTGGGGAAATATTGGCAAAATTGCCATTCTTTTTTACCCACTAGTGTCATCTAGTGGATAAACATGGAAATTGTAAATTTATACTCAAGGAAAAATTTTTCGAAGTTAGTGAGTAATCTTTTTATCTTCTTTCCAAGTTGTTTATGATGAATATATATTACTTTTTAAAATGAGAGAATGAACAAAATCAAAGAATTTGTGTGAAGATTAATATATGACCTAGTTTCACCAGTTTTGTTTCTGTAAGGGTTTCTATCCACCATCATGTTGGAACTACAGAAGTGTTCTTTGTTTTTCATAATGAAAGTTCCTCTTTGGATCTATGAGTGGGGAAGGGTTATATACTTTAAATTATACAATAATAACTAGCATTTATTGATTGTTTATAATACACCATCTCAATTAATTAAAATGCTATCATAATCTCCATTGTATATGACACTGAGGATCATAGATCCTAAATGAATTTACCAAGGTCTTTAAGGTAGGAAGCTGCAGATAAGATATTTGAATCTCAATCTTCCTGCTTCCAAATCAGATGCACTTAACACCTAGGCTATGTTCATTCCTCTGGGTGTGGCGTAAATTAGAATAGGAATCAATATCAATCTTTATGAGGGTGCAGATGTAGATTAAAACATGACGATGAAAAATATTATTTGTTTCATGGAATTTTTTGGCTCAAAATCAAGAGAAATTTTCCATCTCCTTTCTTGGCACCAAAATTAATCGATGCATTCTTTTTGTAGGGGAGCAAGTAAAACATTCAGACCATGAAGAGACAGAGCAGTTTTTAGCAAAATCTCCTAATGTCTTCCTCAAAATAACCTGAAATAGTAATCAGATATTGCTTACTCTGGTTTCTCAGCCCTCTAATGAATTTCCTTCATTCTTCACAACAATCCCATTAGGGAAGTGCACATTACTGTTATCCTTATTTTATAGTTGGGATAACTGAGGCTTCGGGAGGTTAGCTAGTTTCTCCAAAATCATATAGCTGGTAAATAGCAAAATTGATATTCCAATTTAGATTTCTTTGCTTCCAAAAGTTGTCCTCTTAACCATCATATAACACAAAATGCTTAATTTCTCAGTCTATGACAGCCTTGGGGGAAAAGTGAAGGAGAATGATATTTACTCAGTGTCCCTCACCCTCTCATCTCCACTTTTTGTTTTAAGGAGTGGAATGTTTATAGTAGTACAATTCATAATTGCAAAGATGTGTAAACAACCCAAGTGCCCAAGAATACATGAGTGGATTAATAAAATGTGGTATATGTATACCATGGGGTTCTACTCAGCCACAAAAAAACAATGGTGATATAGCACCTCTTCTATTATTCTGGATATAGCTGGAACCCATTCTACTAAGTGAAGTATCACAAGAATGGAAAAACAAGCACCATATGTATTCACTATCAAATTGGTTTTAATGGCTATCTCTATCTCCAGTGAGAATGGCCTTTATCAAAAAGTCCCAAAACAATAAATGCTGGCCTGGTTGCGGAGAGATAGGAACACTCATACACTGCTAGTGGGGCTGCAAACTAGTACAGCCTCTGTGGAAAGCAATATGGAGATACCTCAAAGAGATACAAGTAGAACTACCATTTGATCCAGCAATCCCATTACCAGGCATCTACCCAAAGGAACAAAAGACATTCTATAAAAAAAAAATCTGTACTCAAATGTTTGTAGCAGCACCATTCACAATTGCGAAGATGTGGAAACAACCCAACTGCCCATCAATCCATGAGTAGATTAATAAAATGTGGTATATGTATACCATGGAGTTCTACTGAGCCACAAAAAAAAAAAAAAAATGGTGATATAGCACCTCTTGTATTATCCTGGGTAGAGCTGGATCCTATTCTCCTGAGTGAAGTATCATAAGAATGGAAAACCAAGCATCACACATACTCATCATCAAATTGGTACTAACTGATCAACACCTGGGACATATAGTAGTAGTGCACATATAGTAGTAACATTCATTGGATGTCAAGCAGGTGGGAGAGGGGAGGAGAGGATGGGTATATTCACACCTAATGGGTGCAATTTGCACCATCTTGGGGGTGGACATGCTTGAAGCTCTGACTTGGGTGGGGTAAAGGTAATATATGTAACCTAAACATTTTCACCCCCATAATACACTGAAGTTAAAAAAAAAAAAAAAAGACACAGAGCCAAGCGGATGGGGCTTTCATTGCCAATATTTGGGACAATTTAAACATCAAAGAGAATAATGAAGAAATAAATCAGATCAGCATTGCTTCAGGGTGAGGGAGGGTCAGGGAATGACTAGGAAAGGGCCAATGGAAACTTTTTGTGGCTTAGGGTGGACATGACGTGTGCATATACATTTGTCAAAACTAATCAAATTGCACACTTAAAATCTGTATTTTCACTATATGTAAATAATACATCGATATAAAATATTTTTAATTTAAGAAAAAAAGAAGTAATGAGTACAATTCTGGACAGGTGGAGTTGGAGTGTGGGTTTATAAGCATTGTATAAGTTTTATGATATTAGTTTTATCTATTTTTATATTAATAATACAGCTCTTGCCATAAATATTTCTGATTCAATTCTGGCATCCTTTTTGGAAAGTATTTGAGTGCATTTAGACTTATATTTGGCCCACCCTTCTCTCTCTCTCTCTCTCTCTGTCTCTCTCTCCATGTGTGTGTGTTTGTGTATCTGTATGTGTGTGTATCTAGAAGCATGCTCAGATGCCTGCAGAAACATCATGTATAAAGAGAGCCTTTATACACTCTGTGTTCAGCTAAGACGGGTGTATGATCATGTGAATTTGTAAACCCAGTTTTGGGCATGCACTAAACATCACATTGCTTAATTTTAAAAAATCAAATAAAGTTGATTTTGAGGCCCCATCCTAACTGGTGTTTCCATTTCAGCCACTGGGTGTTGCGTGTGTGTGTGTGTGTGTGTGTGTGTGTGTGTGTGTGTGTTTGAGGACCATTACCCCCTTTAGAATCTTACAAATATCTGGGAGTTGTATATGGTTCTTGGAAATTTCATACTTTGTTTATCATTGATGCTACTGACACAATCATTTTCTGAATCTACATGGTATCTTGAAGACCTGCTGCATTTATGCCAAATTTGGCATAAGACTTTGCCAAGTTTGGAAACTGTCATGACTAGCATCCAGTTTCCCAGGTGTTGTCAGTATGATTTCCTCAGCCCTACCACCAGGTCATGGAATCTTTTCAAGGCACTCAGAGAAAACAGGGCATTGGTCCTCTGGTACTTGTGGAACTCCAAGCCATAATCTCCTTTCTCTTGGGAAATCCCATTCCCATTCACTGCTCCTGCCTCTGTCTCCTCAAATTCACACATTTCATTCTTTGTTTCCAGACCTAATCACCTCAGGTTTCTGGAAAAAAAAATAGGAAAGTTCAGTTGTCTGAAAGCAACTTCTGCTTTTAGCACTGAATTTAAACTGTCCCCTGAGACAAGAAAGAACAGGAAGGAAAAAAAAAATACAGCCAGGAAAAAAAATAAATGTCTTATCCTGAGTTACCTTGAAAGTTGAGCATGATTCAAAAGCTTTGCATGCAGGTGGTTCATTTGCAAAGTAATCCCAGACAGTGGGGAGATAACATCTTGGTTATGTAAGTATGCTGACTCATGCCTCCCCAGAAGGCTGGCTAGCTGAGGGGCCAGGCTGGAAAAACACTGAGGCAGTCATCTTAGTTTGGCCTAAGTGAAAAGTCAGAAATAACGGGGTAAAGATTTGTAGTCATTTTTACTATGAGTTAACTATACACTTTAAGTTGATAACCAGGTAGGTGTACTACTTAAACCTTTACCCACTGGGAGGTTTCCTCCTTACTTCTGTCCTTAGGGACATCCATGTATGGGGCTGGTAGATGCAGTAGCAGGATACTTTTGGTTTACAACAACTTACTGAGTCTTCAGCCTACAAAACTGTGAACCAAGCCCTGGAATATTTCCCTCCTTTTCTGACATCTGGTCAGAGGGAACCCCATATGAGCGAGAGGCATCAGTGCAACAAAGGTAGGTGACATGGAGTCTGGGCCATTTCTTTGCACAACTTACTTGGGACCTTGGGAACAGTCTATTGTATAATGGATTGCTGTTGACTTAGTGGGTCTGATAATAACCAGCTCATGATGGTCAGATCTAGTGAAATAATCACTTGATGTCCCATAGTCTTGTGCTCAATTTCTACTAGGGTCTTTCTACTAGGGTCTAGTAGTACATCCAAGTCTTCTTTTCCAACATCAAGTAGTACTCTGCTGTAGAGGGCATGGCTTTGCTCCATAACTCCCGGGATCTGGGCTATGACTTTCTAATTGGGGTTAACCAGAAAATCCACATAGCATCCCAATCCACTACAGACACCTCTAAAACCATAAAATCTGTTAGGTCATATGGCTTGAGCAACAGGGAAGCTTTCACCTGGATCTCTTTTACAGCCTAAAATTAAGGCCCAATATTATTTGCTGCCTTGATGTCTGAAACCAGAAGAGCTTCAAAAAGCCTAACTGCAAAACCTCTGCAGATAAGGTCTCCTAGCCAAACCATCTTCCTTCTTAAGAGCACCAGGCACAGTTCTTGCTTATCCCTGAGTAGCCAGTTTCATCTATCTGCCAAATTATTCAAACAAGGCAATCTCACCCTCTCATGGAATCAGGAGCCACCCCACCCTCTTGGTATTATAAAGCCTGCATCCACAGCTTCTTTTTGTTTACTCTGCTCCCGAGTGAAATCCCCACATGGCCCTGAGACGTGTGTGGGTGTTGTGTGTTTGGTCATCCCCATAACCCCAGAGCCTTACTCGCCAAATGGATGAATAGGGACAATAAAAACCACACTCTCTTACTGATAAGAAGCCTAATCAAAACTGTGCCCTTTGAAACTCTTGATAAATGAATAAGAACATTTATTTCCAATTGTGGTATATTACAGCCTCCAGCATTCAATGTGGACCACTGGTTGGTGTATTGCTTTATTACTGGAAGGGGAACCAATGTAAGGTTTCTGTTAGATGTTGAGTATTTCAACCCAGTTATTATTCAGGTACAGAATAAATAACCACAAGGTATGTCCATGGAACCTTTGGAGATTTGAAGTCTCTTTTATCTGATATATTCTATATTTATTTATGTTTTTAAAGCAATTTGCCTCACATATTTTTCTGTCCATTTCTGTGCAACATTTATTTTAGTTTTATCGCTCATTAACAATATATAACTGTATACAACAATTCCAATTTGAGAACATCTGTCAATTAATAATGAGTTTATCTCATTTCGATTTCCTATGATTACTGTTATATTTAGACCTATTCCTGTATTTTATTTTGTGTTTTGTGATTTGCCAATTTCTAGGGTTTTTTTCTTTGCCTTTCTTGACCTTTGTTAGGTTGAGTGAGTTTTCTTTGCTTCATTTTTTCTATCTTACTCTCATTACTATTTTTTAACTGAACTCTGTAGAACCTCAATTTTCTGTTCATAGATTATATCTTGTGTAGATTCCAGTCCTTTTCAGGTCACTTTCAGGGATTAAGAAACAATCTCATTTTAGGTATGAAAAAGGATAGTCCAGTCTATTATCCTATTGTTAATCTCTTTCTCTTCCTATAGTTGGCCTAAGTCATGATTGGAAGCCAAAGGTAAGAAGTGGTGGTAGAGAGGAGGGTATATGTTGATGACTTCATTGCTATTTCTTTACCTTCCTATTTATTCCTTACATCCTCACTTATTTGGTTGCCTTTAGCTCATGTAGGATGGCTGGGGTTTGGAAGAGCAGTTAGGAGCAGAACATACATCTTACTGGACTGGTCCATTATAATTTGGCACCTAATACCCTCAGGTGTGGCATGTACCCATATTCAAACATTTTTCCCATGGATATTCTCCTTTGTGAATTCTTAGTAAAGCCCATCCCCTTTACGGATATTCCTCTACCCATTGCCATGTCTAGTCCTATGCCCCTTTAGTTGACTAATTATCACTTTCCTCTTATTTTCTGTTTCTGACTGTGATGCTCCATCCTACTTTTTAGGGGAGGGCCAGTTCTCCTGGCAGGAATTTCTCTTGGTTTTATGGCTCTACAAAAGCACAGGCAATAATTTGCTGATACTGATCTCCTTTAATAAAGGGATGACATGAATAAAAATGTGGTATGTTGGACCTATACTCAAAACTCTATTGTAGCAATTTTGTGTGTGTGCGTGTGTGTCTGTGCGTGGTGTGTAGGAGCATGCATCAAAGTTGGGGAGGCACTTCAAGCTACACATGCCTCTTGGAGTACCTGATATGTCCACCTTATTACAAATCACTAATGTGGTGAGCCAAAGACATTGATGGGCGTTGTCATATTCTTGGTTGCTTGGGTAAAGAAAAAAAATTCTGTGTATATGTGGGTATACTAAGGCCTCTCCTATTCTGCCTCTCAGAAGTGAAGAGATCAAAAGCTCTCATTTCTACCTTGTGTGTTCTTTCTTTTTTGATATTTTCTTTTCTATTCTCTCCCATCCCCTTTCTTTCTCTCACATGTAGCTTGAATAGTAATACAGTATTAGGACCATGTGGCCGTCCTTGACCTGTCTGCTCTCAGATTCATTTTTTGTCATTCCCTGGCTTTGCTCTGATCACAGAGGGCCTGATTCCTCTAGGCTGTGGTTCTCAGGCTCCTGTGTCAGCTGGCTTCCTGGTGAACTTATCCGATAAGAACTGATAAGACATTGGTGAAAGAAAAGAATGGAGAAGCTAGAGTATTCCTCTCCCTCTCATCTTCCTTAGTGGTATCTCTGAAATCAACTATGCATAACTCTAACTCCCACTGAACATGCCTGTTAAGGTTCCAGTTTCTGCCAGCTGATTCTGGCCAATGGGATAAAGCTCCATTTCCTCTCTTGTACCTCCAGCCTAGGAGTAGTAGCTGCTTCTTATTGTTGCTAATCTCACGGATCTGTCAACTGTATGTTTTTATTGTCACTTCTCTATTTCAAGTTGCCATCATCTCCCAATGCATCTCTTTGTCTCTATTTATGCCACTCATTTAAGATGCAGTCACATAATTTTTTTTTTTCATTTCTAGGATTTGCTATGATCTTTCTTTGGCCATTTATGTTCTATTTCACTTTGCCAATGACATTATTCCCTTTTTGTCAGACTGTCCCCAACTTTGCTTCCTTTGGTTCTCAGCTCAGATATGTAGTTTTCTTTTTCTGAGAAGTTTTCTCTGTCTTCTTTTTTCTCTTAGTCTAAATTAAACACCTTAGATTCTGTGTTCCATTGTGTTATGTACTCCCTCTGTCACCTGTGACATGACATTAGAATTACTCCTTTTTTATGTTTTCATATACCATTTGTCTGTATTACAAAGGGCAGAACTATATATATTTTTCCACATTGTTACATCTTTTTAATTTTTTTTTTTTGTTTCAGCATCTTATGGGGGTACAAATGTTTACATTACATATATTGCTTTTGCCCCATCCAAGTCAGAGCTTCAAGTCTGTCCATCCCCCAGATGGTATGCACCCTACCCATTGGGTGTGTGTATACCCATCCCTTCCTCCCCTCTCCCATCTGCCCGACACCCGATGAATGTTATTACTATCTGTGCACTTAAGTGTTGATCAGTTAAAACCAATTTGATGGTGAGTTCTTGTTTTTCCATTCTTGTGATACTTCATTTAGTAGAATGGGCCCTAACTCTATCCAGGGTAATATAAGAGGTGCTAGATCACCATTGTTTTTTTGTGGCTGAGTAGAACTCCATGGTATACATATACCACATGTTATTAATCCACTCATGTATTGATGGGCACTTGGGTTGTTTCCACATCTTTGCAATTGTGAATTGTGCTGCAATAAACATTCTAGTGGAGATGTATTTTTTATAGAATGTTCTTTTGTTCTTTTGAATAGATTCCCAGAACTATATTGGAAGTGTTTAGTGTCACATGCCTAGTGTTTAGTAGGAAATACAAGGTAGGCACTCAATAGATAACGGTTAGTTATACACTTGTTGTTGAATAAACTTCACTTATTATATTATAATGACATTACTTTTTATGCCTATTTCTCCCACTAGAGCAGAAACTCGTTGACTGAATTGAAGCAGTATCTGCAGCATATACTTCTATAACTGGTGCATAACAGATACTCAAATTGTTCTGAAGTAAACAGGAAACCTCATCATCTTTGAAGAGGACAAAATAGAAGTTCACAGAGGATGAGTAAACTATCCAAGGTCATGGAACTAACATCTAATAGTTGGGCTCATCTCCAGGTCTCCTGACTCATAGTCTATAGATCTTCTATGTTTACCTACTCCATTTGACTTCAGTCATTTATCCCTTAGTATAAATTTAAGCTCACAATTAACTTCTTTACAGATTTATACTGTATAAGTTTTGATAACAGTGGGCTATAGAAATTAAATACTTTGTGCCACATTGTTTTCCAAGAAGGAAGACCTAGAAATTACACTTATAGGTAATTTTCCAAAAGAAAGTTGGTAATGAAGTTGGGAATGTAGAATGGTACAGTCACTGTGGAAAAGAGTATGGATGTTCCTCAAAATATTAGAACTACAATATGATCCTGCAATCCAGCTTCTGGGTATATATCCAAAAGTGTGGAAATCAGGATCTCAAAAAGAGATATGTATTTCCATGTTCATTGCAGTACTGTTCACAATGGCCAAGATATGGAAACAACCCAAATATCCATCATCAGTGGAATGGATAAAGAAAATGTGGTATATATGTACAATGAAATATTGTTCAACCTCAAAAAGGAAGAAAATCCTACCATGATGACATGGGTAAATGTAGAAGACATTATGCTAAGTAAAATGACCCAGTCATAAAACAATAAATATTGCATGATTCTACTTATCTGAGGTATCAAAAATAGTCAAGCTCATAGAAGCAGAGAACTGAATGGTGGTTTTCAGGGATGGGGGGAGAAGGAAATGGGGAAATGTTGCACAATGGATATAAAGTTTAAGTTATGCAAGGTGAATAAGTTCTAGAGATCTGTTGTACAAGAGTACCTATGGTTAATAATATGGTATTGTGCACTAATAAATATATTAAGAGGATATATTACATTTTAAGTGTTCTTACCACACACACATACACACAAACACATAAAAGAACACAAGGAAATTTTTGAAAGTGATGGATATAGTTAGTGTCTTTATCGTGGTGATGGCATGATGGGTATATACATATGTCCAAACTCATAAAAATGTATACATTAAATTTGTGCATTTTTAATATCAATTATACTTCAATAAAGCTTAATTTTTTTAATTTGAAAAAAAGAAATGAAATCATGCATCTATATAAAACTTTTTCATGAATGTTCATACCAGCCTTTTGTGCAATACCAAACACCAGAAACAACTCAAATGCTCATCAACCTGAGAATGGATAAACAAATTTTCGTATATTCATACAATGGAGCACTGGTCAGCAATAAAAAGAATTGAACTATTGATACATACAACATATATAATTCCTATAGATATTACGCTGACCGAAAGAAGCTAGGGCAGAAAACAGTAGGTACTATATTACTTCAATGTATATGAGGTTCATGAGCAGACAAAAACTAATCTATGCTGAAAAAAATCAGAACAGTGGTTGCCTGGGGATTAGGGTGGGGGATAGACTAAAAGGGAGCATGAGAGAAAGGATCTATATCTTCTTTTGGGTGGTAGTTGTAAAAGTGTATATAAATTTTCAATAATTCATCAAACTGCACACTAAATAACTGTGCATTTTATTACATGTACATTATACATTAATCAAGAAGAGAAAAGAATGGAAAGGTATGTTTCAGATCATTAAATGACCTTCCACAGATCTTAAAATCGTGACATTATATGACTGTGACATAAAAGGCTAGACCTACATAATGAGGTTCATTAATATTGAATATTCCATTTCTAATTTAATTATTCTAGAATTTGGTCTAATGGACACATAGAAAATAATTACTAAGAATTTTGGTTAGTGTCAAATTAGCAGTCTTTGATCTAAAAGTGAAGTGAATAGCTGAATGTTGATTACAGGATGATGGTAAATGAAATTGCAAGTGGAGAAGTTTATAGGGAAATGAAATTGTAGGTTCTCAGGTTTTAAAATTATGCCCCACTTTTTAAAATTAGATTTTTTTTTTCAAGAAAGACTTCTTGTTAACAAATCAAACCCATGTGCATTGGTGAGTCTGTATCTCCAAATATTCTCCTCTTTGCTGAAAAATGGGTCATTGGTTTATTATTAGCTGTTAGGTTGGACGGTGTTTAGACAGCTAAGAAAAAAAATGGGTCATTGATTTATGTAATAACCTGAGGCTCCCATGTTTTAATTACCCATGTTCTCTGTGAATAGTCAACCACATTGTAATGCCCAGGCATGCTGTTTTGTGAAACACTCATTTACTTATTTTGGTACTTCTTTCCTTCCTATATTCCTTCCTTCCTTCCTTCTTCTCTTTCTCTCTATTTTTGTTTGTTATTGGAAAAGTAAGAACGATTATTATTTTTTATTTTTTTAGAGACTTTGAATTTTTGTTGTACATATTTCTGTATTATTTTTTAAACTAAGAACTGTTTATGATTTGGGTAATTTATTTTTATTTTATATTATTTTATTTTATTTCAGCTTATTATGGGGGTACAAAAGTTCAGGTTATGTATATTGCCCATGCCCCCCAACCCCCTGAGTCAGAGCTTCAAGCACGTCCATTCCCTAGACAGTACACATCGCACTCATCATGTAGGTATACACCCATCCCCTACCCACAACCCCCACCTCTGTCTGATACCCAATTGGTGTTATTTCCAAATGTGCACTTAGGTGATGATCAGAGAAACCAAATTGCTGGTGAGTATATGTGGTGCTTGTTTTTCCATTCTTGGGATACTTCACTTAATATAATGGGTTCCAACTCTCTCCAGGAGAACAAAAGAGATTCCATACCACCGTTATTTCTTATAGCTGAGTAGTACTCCATGGTATACATATACCACATTTTATTAATCCACTCATGTATTGATGGGCACTTGGGTTGTTTCCACATTTTTGCAATTGTGAATTGTGCTGCTATAAACATTTGAGTGCAGATGTCTTTTTTATAGAATGACTTTTGTTCTTTTGGGTAGATGCCCAATAATGGGATTGCTGGATTGAATGGTAAGTCTACTTGAATCTGTTTAAGGTATCTCCATATTGCTTTCCACAGAGGTTGCACTAGTTTCCAGTCCCACCAGCAGTGTATGAGTGTTCCTGTCTCTCTGCATCCACGCCAACATATATTGTTTTGGGACTTTTTGATAAAGGCCATTCTCACTGGAGTTAAGTGCTATCTCATTGTGGTTTGGATTTGCATTTCCCTGATGATTAGAGATGTTGAACATTGTTTCATATGTTTGTTAGCCATTCTTATATCTTTTTTTGAAAAATTTCTATTCATGTCCTTTGCCCACCTTTTGATAGGGTTGTTCGATTTTTTCTTACTGATTTTCCTGAGTTCTAAATATATTCTTGTTATCAGTCCTTTATCTGATGTGTAGCATGCGAAAATTTTTTCCCATTCTGTAGGTTGTCTGTTAACTCTCATGACTATTTCTTTGGCTGTGCAGAAGCTTTTTAATTTAATCAGGTCCCATTTATTTGTTTTTGTTGTTCCTGTGATTGCCTTAGGATTCTTCTTCATAAATTCTTTGCCTAGGCCAATGTCTATAAGAGTCTTTCCTACATTTTCTTCTAGAATTCTAAGAGTTTCACACCTAAGGTTTAAGTCTGTTATCCACTGTGATTTGATTTTTGTGAGAGGTGAAAGCTGTGGGTCCTGTTTCAGTCTTCTACATGTGGCTATCCAGTTTTCCCAGCACCATTTATTGAATAAGGATTCTTTTCCCTAGAGTATGTTTTTGTCTGTTTTGTCAAAATTAGTTGGCTATATGAGGATGGTTTTATAGCTGGATTTTCTGTTCTGTTCCACTGCTCTATGTACCTGCACTTGTGCCAATACCAAGCTGTTTTAATAACCACAGCCTTGTAGCATAGTTTGAAGTCTGGCAAATTAATACCTCTCATTTTGTTTTTATTGCTTAAAATTGCTTTTGCTAAACAGGGTCTTCTCTGGTTCCATACAAAGCAAAAAATTATATTTTCTATATCTGTGAAAAATGATGTTGGTAATTTAATAGGGATTGCATTGAATCTGTAGATCACTTTGGGTAGTATAGACATTGTAACAATGTTGATTCTTCCGATCCATGAGCATGGTATGGTTTTCCACCTATTTACATGTTCTGCGATTTCCTTCCTCAGTGTTTCGTAGTTCTCCCTATAGAGGTCCTTTACCTCCTTAGTTAAATACAAAGAATGATTATTTTTAAATCAAGAAATTACCAGGAAAATATGTTCCCATATTTACTGTGTAATTTACCAGTATTCTGATCACACAGAAAACAAAAAAAAGTAACTTTCCTTCGTATAGCAAATATTTATATTTGCCATAATGCTCAAAATGTACATCATTTTCAAAGTGCAATAATCATCATCCCCTGTGAATTTTTTTAATTGAGTACCTACTTCAAGCATTGCTCTATTTCAGATGTCTTTACCTTGAGAAAATGGTGATTTATTCTGGTCTATTGAATTTTACAAGCTAAAAATACAATATATTTATATTAAAGAGATAATAGGGGATTTTATAATAACACAGAACAAATACAAAAATGTAATTTCAAAATGTAATTGTAGTCAACAAAATTTACCATATTTGTCAGTGTGCCATATGATATATATATATATATATATAATATATATATATATACACATACACACATACACACACACATATAAATTACCTATTAACTATATGGTTAGTTTGATGTAAAAGCTTATCATTGGAAATTCAGGGAAAAGAGTCACATGGAGATTGCATAAAGCCCATTTCTTTTTTAGATGATTGGCTCTATCCTCTGAAATTAACACACTCCATCCTACGTTTAGTTGCATATATTCCCTGATTACTGCAGTCAAAATAAATATGTTCAGTGTTTAATTTTTTTATTTCAAAATATTAAGAGGGTACAAATGTTTTTGTTACATGAAGAGCTTTCATAATGCTTAAGTCAGGGCTATCAGTGTGCCCATCATCAGAACAGTGTTTATTGTACCTGTTAGGTGGGCCCATAACCCTCACTTCCTGCCCCCCATCCCCTTCTTGATTTCCAGTGACCTTTACTTCACTCTGTGCCCATGTGTGCTCATCAATTAGTTCCAAATTATTAGAGAGTATATGTGGTGCTTATTTTTCCAGTCCTGAGATACTTCTCTTAGGATAATGGTCTCCAGTTCCATCCATATTGCCGCAAGACACATTAATTCATTTCTTTGTATGGCTGAGTAATACTCCATGGTGTGTGTATGTATACATGATCACATTTTGTTAATCCACTCATGAATTGATGAACAATTAGGTTGATGCCACATTTTTTTCAATTGTGAATTGTGTTGTAATAAACATTCAAGTGCAGGTATCTTTTTGATAAAATGGCTTCTTTTCCTTTAAATTTTTGATGACATTAAGTTTGGTAATCCACATGCCAGGATGTGCTCTAAAGATTTTGACGAAGGAAAACAACAGAAAAGAAGAAACCAGGCTTAAAATCATACCTAAATACAGGAATCTAAAGAAGTCTAACTTGTAGAAACAGAGTAGAAACAGTGGTTATCAGGGATTGGAGGGTGGAGAAAATGGGGAGATGTTGGTCATAGGGTACAAAGTTACAGTTATAAGTTGAATAAATTTGTAGACCTAATGTAGAGCTTGGAGACTATGGCTAATAATGTATTGCATACTTGAAATTCACTAAGAGAGTAGATCTTAAGTATATTAATATGTTAATTAGTTTGATTGTGGAAATCATTTCACAATGTATACATACATCAAAACATTACGTTGTACAACTTGAATATATACAACTTTTATTTGTCAATTGTACTTCAATAAAGCTGGAAAAAAATGAAAAGGGCACAATAATACAAAAGGATTTGTAGGTATTCTAGAAGTCAGCTTAACTGGTGAAATCTCCCTGAGTTTTATATTCATCAAACCAATATATTTTGGTCATGGTGAAACCTGAGTAATTTGATAAAGAAATAAAATAGGCATAATTTCCATGGGTTGGAAGTGGAAGGAAAAGGTCCTTGACCCTTTTCAGAAGTTCTATTGAAAGGCATCACGTGGATGATAGGAATTATGCTAAAAATAATATTGTTGCCTTGCTCTTAATTACTGGGTAACTTATTCAAAATAAAGAAAAGGAATTTTTCCTGGAGTTTTCATGACTTAATGTTTGTCATACTTTTTCCCTCTGCGTGAAAACAAGAAGCTCTGCTCTAGGGTTTTCCCCCTAAATGCATCTTTGGCATTCTAGCTAAGGTTCTTGTGCACAGAGGCCTTGATAGTCTTCAAGAGATTTAGGAATTCTTCTTGAATACTTTTTTCTATATCTATGGGGAATTGGAGTAGTTTCACAATAAGTGAATAGATTGTTACATGGCCAGAATCGAGTCCCCAGTGATTTTCTTCCCTTAAGAATTAGGACTGGGGATAAAATCCTTTTCTATGTCAATCAATGGATTTTTCCCAGCTCCCTCTCTTTGCTGGATCCTGGCTCTAATCTAAGTCCAGGGCATAACAACCTAGCATTTCTCTGCAGGGACTCCAGGGAGCTGCTGGAGTATCCACTGATCTACTAAATGCTAACCGGCAGGCCTAAGAGTCAGGGGCAGCAAACTACATTTGTGAGCAGCTGAATCTAGGGAGGAGATCAAACTACTTGAGAAAGCATAGCTGGAAGAACTGGAGATGGCCCATGGGCTAGGGCTCCTGTTGCCTCTGCTGCTGGGGCAGTTCTGCTCCCAGTTTCTGGAAACCTCTGGGGTTAGTATGCAGAAACACTGGGACCTGCAGACAGACAATGGCAGCTGGGGACTGGAAGGAACAGGATAATGGCTCAGTGGTGTCTGCTCACACACTCCTCTTCTCCCTGGATTACCAGCATGTGCAGGTCCCTTTTGAGATCACACTCTGGATTATGTTAGCCTCTCTGGCAAAGATACGTAAGTGAGGGAATTCCCAGGGTTCTCCCATGGAGTTGCCTAACAGTAGGCACTCTCAGGGCTTTTCTAGATGTTAAGAAATGTAACCTATATTTAAGAGACCATAGAAAGGCAAGCTGGAATATCTGCCTCTTGATGTCTGCCAAAAGGACCTTTTCTTCATTACTCAAACCCCACTTGCCAGTGATTATATTCAAATTAGTCTCCCAGCAGCAGAAGAAAGTAATAGGCCCAGTGCAGGAATTCAGACTGCAAAGAGATCCAGTTGTTCAAGGGTTGGGAGGAGATGGCATAACATTGAAAAGAACAACAGAAAAATCTCATTATATAGATTTCAGATACTAATTGACCTGAGTCTTTAGGCAGCCTTGCCCCCCCACCAACAGGAAGCTTGTTATATTTGCCAGGTAGCGGGAAACTGGGAAAAGTCCATTTCCCTTTTTTTCATTCTCATTTTCTTTTTTTTATCCCCTGACTCAGATGCTGTCTATGAAGCATTTTCCATTTTTTTTTAAAAAGATTTTTTTTGCCTCCATTCAGAATATAAGAGAAAAAACAAAGAATAAATCCAGCAAGTGGAATAGAAGAGCTGTCATGTTTTAACTATTTAGCCTTTATGAATACCCTGAATTTCTAGTATTATTGTAATAGAGGTAAAGGCCTGGAAAAGGGCAAAATGTATTACACTTTGTCTCTTTACCCCCCTCATTTTGGGAATTAAAACCTGCATTCCTGCCCTAGGCCAGTAATCAGAGGGGCAGGGGAGTGTTCTTTGTTCTTTGTTTTCTAGTATCTTAAACCATAGAAGATGGCTCAACAGAATTGTCTGGGCAAAGTTATAGTATTATCTTCACTGGAGATAAGGTCGAGCAGGACCACCAATCATAGTTAAACAGCAATAGCCTGTAGCTGAATCCCCCCTTTAAAAACTCTATATTTCTACTTAAAGGGAGGATGACTGCTCTTTAAGATGAGAATCTGCCATCTTCCTTATTTGCCAGCAAATTAACAATCTTCTCTTTTGTTTTCCTCAAACCATTTGTCTTTGTTCTTTGTTTGGCTTTGGGGACAAGTACTGAAATTTTGGTAGCATTATGGCTCACCTAAGGAGAGATATTCTCAATTATTCCTTTTATGTTCTTTGATAATTTATTTGACTTTTGCCTTGGTGACATCAAAATTATAAGGGTCTTTTAAACATTCTAAGTGTTTATTGTTGAGTGGCCATTTCTTTGTAGGCTCAGAATAAAAAACAATGCCAGGAAAATATGGCAGAATCTATAGAATTTTTTATTTTAAAAAATGAATTTATTAGCTATAAAAGAAATCATGAACATTCCAAAGTTTTATTTAGGTGACTTTATGTGTATCATAGATTTAGCATTAATTAAATATATTGTTTAATGATGATACAAAGGAGATCCATAGACTCACCACAAGATAGATGGTGAGAGCTAGAAAAACCCTTAGAGATCATTCTCATCCAACCCCTTCATTTTTATTCATTCCCTTTATAGATAAGATATATGAGGCCCAGGGAGAGAAGATATTTTGCCATGTTCATAAACCAGAACTAGAATGCTGGTCTCCTGTCTCCTTAATCAGACTTACATGCTGTCTTGGTTGAAAATAATTAGCAGTTGTGGATAGTTAAGGTTTTTTGTAGTACCAGATAAATTGATTGCAATAAATAGTCTAATTAGATGTTAATGCCAGGGTCATAGGGCAAAAGGGACATCCCAATAGGTCATCCATACCCATTTGTTTAAGTAGAACTTATTGAGTTATCACTGACAGATAATTTTTTGCCATAACCTTAGTAACAGAATGTAAATTAAAAAAATTTTGTTATCATTCATTCATTGAGCAAATATTTTCTAAGCACATTTTATGTGTGGAGCCTTATATTGGGCCCATTGGCTATAGAACTGAGTAAGACCTCATCTTTCCTATGAAGAGCTTTAAAAACATTTCAATGCCTGGGAAAGAAATTGTCCTGTAGGATAAAGAGGTAAGCAGCATGGTGTAGTGGAAAGAGCAGATACTTTGACCTATTTAATATTTGTGCAAGCTTAGAAGCCAGTGCCTAGCACATGGCAGGCAATCAATAAGTACATGTTGAATGAGTGGAATAGTTCTTTATGCCCCATTTTTATCATTTGTAAGGTGGGGGTAACAGTATTTACCTTGCGATGTTGGTGCAATGAGAGAATTAAGTGGGAGAGTATATGTGAAAACAGTTTTGCAACTATTGAGAAATAAAGTATAGTTCAGGAGCCAGATGGCTTTCTTTTCCAAAATGTATTTATTACTTATTTTCAAATTATTTCCTCATCTATTTCTATGTAGCATTGTGCTAAGGGATAAATTTAAAGACTAGCCTTAATCCTTGGGAAACTTGCAGTTAAATTAATTTACAGGTATATTAGAAAGGGGTTTCTGCAGTCTGTTGGTGGGGACTGGGGTAATGAGGAGAGGGATGGATCATCCCAGATGTTCTTTAAGGTTGTTTCTATAGTAGAGGGAGTTGATGATAATTAGAGTCATTATTTATAGGCTTCATGTAAGCTAAAGTATGATGATGTAGTATATAATACAGGGAAAAGGTAAAAGAATATAGAATAAAACATAGAACTGCTGTCATGTGGCATGCTAGAAGTGGCCACATTTCCCACATGGGATAAAAGACTCACGTGCTTCTAAGAGAGAAAATAAACTTTATGATTGGGATTGGATTTTGATAATCCAGTAGTATGAATTAATGTAAGTGTAGGTCTGCCAAATAGCCCAAGTAACAGTTTATGATAGTTATAGGACCACTGGGCTGGGAGTCGGGAGAGTTGGCTGGGTTGTCATTGTAGCTCTGTCACATACTTACTGTATAACCGTGAAATGTCACCTTGCTTCTTTTGCCTCAATTTGTTTATAAATAATTAGTTATGATTACTTATCAGTGAAGAATTAGTTATGATTACTGAAGGCCTTCTCGGGTCTTATTACACAAAGAAGACAATGAATTATGTTTCTCAGATATATGCTTTTTAGGCTACTAATGTCTATCACTATGATCATGAGAAGAGTAGAATTATATTTCCAGCTGTTAAATGCGTTGTTTCCATTTTAAAATATGTGCCCACGTTTGAAAATGATTCAGTGGGCACATTAATAATCCTGTTGTTAACTGTGAATACTTTTATTATATTAGAAAATATTTTTCTATTATAGACACAAATGCTTCCATTCATGCCTCTGTATCTCTAAGTCATTATTAAAATGTAAAATGGAAAAATAACTAAGAAGTCATTTTCCTGAAGTCATGAGGCTTGACAAAAAGGATGACATATAGAGGTGATTGATAATGAAGATTTTTTAATACTCTTATCTTCTCTTTTCCAGGATTTCACCTCTATAATAAGATACCCACAGTTGTACCTGAAAGCTGCCTCTTGATATTTGTAGGTCTTATCATGGGAGGACTAATTTACAGTTTAAATGACAAATCCCCACCAGTCATGGACAGTGACATATTTTTCCTGTACTTACTTCCACCAACAGTCCTTGAGGCATGATATTTTATGCCTGGTCAGCTCTTTTTTGAGAATATAGGAACCATTCTGTTGTATGCTGTTGTTGGAACCGTGTGGAATGCATTTGGAATAGGCCTTTCCCTTTATGGTATAGGTCAGGTGAAGTACTTCAATCTTCAAGATGTGTCATTGCTCCATAATCTTTGGTTTGGTAGTTTGATTGCTGCAGTAGATCCTGTGGCTGTACTGTCTGTATTTCAAGAAATTCATGTGAATGAGAAGCTTCATATTTTGGTATTTGGAGAATCCCTCCTTAACGATGTTGTTACTGTTGTAAGTATCCTACGGATAGGCTTTCTATAATAGGTATTGAATTAGGTTTCCTTATGCTCAGCCTTGAAATTTACATAAAAATTGAATTCTGGTTTAGGCCATAATTGAACAATTTAGTTCCAGGAGTAAGTTTATAAATTGAGAGAGAATATGATTTAATAGTCACTAATATGTTTTAGAATATGACAGTGCTTCCTTGCAACCATATTAATCTGTCAGTTAATTAAGTGAAAACTGGAATAAGCCATCTAGAGACTATAATCTTTCCAGTCCTGCCAGATAAGAAAATCTCAGCTATAAAGGGTATCTTCATAGACCATCAAACATTTTTCAAATGGCATCATGCACAGTTTTAGAATTATCTGTAGAAATATATCTTGATATGGAGAAGCTTTGGTTGGGGCTCTGAACTTTTCCCCTTGACCTGGACACTTTGTAGGAACTTATATTGAGGGTGAGAGAATACGGAGTTGGAGGACATCAGAATTGAGAAACCTCAAATTAAAAGGATAGATAGGGCACAATTTCATGCTTTTCTGACTGATATATTTTCTCTGATCTTTTCCTATGCAGGTACTCTATAAGCTGTTCAACTCTTACTGTGAAATGTCCTCTATAATACTGGTGGATATTTTGGCTGCAATAGGACATCTTTTTTGGTTGGAATGGGAGGAGTTTTCATCAGGCTCCTGTTTGGCATGTTCGTTGCCTTTACCACCAGCTTTCCCAAGACTATCCAGGTCATTGAACCCCTCTTTGTCTTCTTATATAGTTACCTCTCCTACTTGACAGATGAAATGTTCCATCTCTCAGGGATTTTGGCATAAGTATCTGGACAAGTCTTTGCTCTGGGTTATTTCTTTTGGAATTTGAATCTTATTTTCTACTGGAAATCTAAGAAATTGCATCTCCTACATATGGGAGGAGGACTCTCCCTTTATCTGTTCTAGGATTTCCTGTTATTTCTAATAGAGTCACTTAGTCACAGTATAGCAATTGTTATGTGTGGCCAGGCTTATGAGCTCCCTGTAGAGGTTAAATGGCTAAATTACAACTACCTTGCCTATATTGGGATAGGGGAGCCATTTGACTCCCACACTGCATAATGAAAATTCTGAAAATTTGGCATGGGGTTGCCTAAGCCAATTCTCCATCCTTGCAGGGGAGAATTATACTCTTCACAGATTAGTGTGTCTGAGCACAATAGCTTATCTGTGGTAAGTAATTAGATGGCATTCCACATAAATAAGCTTGGCTTTATTGTTCTTGTGTAGATGAACTTTCTGACATAACAATTAAAGAATTGTGTTACTTCTTTTTTGTAAACCATACAGAATACCCTGTATTTTTCTCTTATCCACCACTGGCATTTAACCAGTGATGATAGTCCCTCATGTCAACAGTAAATTTGTGAGGCTAAATGCCCGCAAGGTAAGCTAAGCAATATTAACATCTAAATGCTTTTGCATTAGGGTTTAGACAGGCCATCCTGTTTTGGGCATTTTAAAGAAATAATGGGATATCATTTTCCAAATGTTATAGCTTTTCCAGAAGCTTAAAAAGAAAAAAAGAAAAGATTGATTTAAGTTAAATTTCAGAGGACTAAATGCCTATAGGTTACTCTAAGTTCTAAAAGGATTTAGTGTGAATAATAAATGTCATGGTACGATGGATGGAATTAGTTTGTTTTAGATGAAAGTGTTATATGTTGAAAGCAAAGATTCTATCTGGGGCCTCGCTGATTGTATCTTAATTTGTTAAAAGATGTAGTTTGTGCTTTAAAATGTCTTTGATTTTTATTTTCTGCATTATGCAAGAACACGGAATTGGATGAAGCAACTTAAATTTAATTCTTCTAATCCAGGGCATTGTCCAGAGCTTTCAATATGCTATTTTTAAGTGGCTTCCTTCTTTTGAGCACCTTAGACTTTCAAAAACTTTGACAATATGGAGATTGTTGCCAAGTTTGTGTTGAATACTGAAAGAATAAAAGACAGGGAAAACAATACTGTCAAATCTACCTGCTTCCTCTGAAAATCTCCTGAAGCTTAACTTTCTTACAAGTTATTTTATTTATTTATTTATTTATTTATTTTTGAGACAGAGTCTCTCTCTGTTGCTGGGGCTAGAGGGTCATGGCATCAGCCTAGCTCACAGCAACCTCAAGCTCCTGGGCTCAAGCAATCCTTCTGCCTCAGTCTCCCAAGTAGCTGGAACTAAAGGCATGTGCCACCATGCCCAGCTAATTTTTACCATATATATTTTTAGTTGTCCAGATAATGTCTTTCTATTTTTGGTAGAGGCAGTCTCTCACTCTTGCTCAGGCTGGCCTCGAACTCCTGAACTCAAGCGATCCCCCCACCTTGGCCTCCCAGAGTGCTAGGATTACAGGTGTGAGCCACCACACCCAACCTTCTTACAAGTTATGATCTTTTATTTTGGGTTATTATTATAAGTATCCTTTAGGGCTATAATCTGATAATCTAGTTTTATTTTTTGAATGCAAAAGGTGCTGAAAACGAGCCCCCCTCATTTTCCAGGGAGATAAGTTAGCAAAATCCATTGACTTAGTTTTTATTCAGACCATCTTAACCTAGGGATTTAGTTGCATTTTTGTTACTCAAATGTTGTGTTAATATCCTTTTAAAATTATACACTTGTATAAACTTTGTGTTTGTGTGTTAATCTCTATCTTAACTAAAGTGTAAATGTTTTGAGTATAGTTGAAAAAGAAGAGCATAGGACCACTTAAGATATTTGAGAGAATCCTTTTCTAAGATATTGTATTAATTAGAAAATTAATTAGCCTAAAAACTCTGGATTAAAAAAAATCACCAAGACAAGACCAGCTCTCCAAGAAGTACTCAAAACAGAGTTACACACGGACCAGCACAAGAAAGACCCATGAATGTAAAACTACTCCAGAGATAAAGATCAAAACCAAGTTTTCACAATGGCTCAAGAGAGAAAACATAACAATGAAGTTCCACCCAACAATATGAACAAAAATCTTTCTCACTTATCAGTTCTCTCACTAAATGTGAATGGATTGAATTCCCCACTCAAGAGACATAGACCGGCCCAATGGATAAAAAAATACAAGCCAAGTATCTGCTGTCTTCAGGAAACTCATCTAACCTGCAAGGATGCATTTAGACTGAAAATAAAAGGGTTGAAATCGATATTTCAAGAAAATGGAAGTCAAAAGAAAGCAGGCATGGCGCTTTTAATCTCCAATAACTTAGTTTTTAAATCAACAAAAGTAATGAAAGACAAAGATGGTTACTATATACTGGGGAAGGGTACAATTCCACAAGAAGACATAACTATACTTAATATATATGCACCCAAGTTAGGTGCAACCAGATTCATAAAGCAAATCGTACTTGATCTGAACCAAATGATAGACAACAATACTGTAATAGCCAGAGACTTCAACACGCTGCTGACAGTACAGGATAGATCCTCCAAACAAAAAATGAGCAAAGAAATAATGGACTTAAACAGAATGCTAGAACAAATGGGCCTGACTGACATCTACAGGACATTCTACCCAAAATCCACTGAATATATTTTCTTCTCATCAGCTCATGGGACATTCTCCAAGATTGACCATATCCTAGGACATAAAGCATGTCTTAAAAAATTAAAAAAAAAT
>MPIZ01001629.1:607101-622584 GCA_003258685.1 Prolemur simus | reverse complement strand
AGGGGGTGGGGGTGGGTGTATGCCTACATAATGAGTGCGTTGCACACCATCTGGGGAATGGTCATGCTTGAAGGTGCTGACTCGGGGAAGTAGGGGGTGGGGAGAGAGGATGGATGTATGACTACATGGTGAGTACCAGGCGCACTGTCTGAGGAATGGACACGCTTGAGGCTCTGACTCATGGGGATTGATGGGACATGGGCAATATATATAACCCGAGCTTTTGTACCCCTATAATAAGCTGAAATAAAAAAAATAAAACATACTCTGGGGAAAAGATTCCTTATTCAATAAGTGGTGCTGGGAAAACTGGATAACCACATGCAGAAGACTAAAACAAGACCCACAGGTTTCACCTCTCACAAAATTCAAATCACGGTGGATAACAGACTTAAACCTTAGGTGTGAAACTATTAGAATTCTAGAAGAAAATGTAGGAAAGACTCTTACAGACATTGGCATAGGCAAAGAATTTATGAAGAAAACCCCTAAGGCAATCACAGCAACAACAAAAATAAATGAATGGGACCTGATTAAATTAAAAAACTTCTGCACAGCCAAAGAAACAGTCATGAGAGTAAACAGACAACCTACAGAATGGAAAAAAATTTTTGCATACTACACATCAGATAAAGGACTGATAACAAGAATATATTTAGAACTTAGGAAAATCAGTAAGAAAAAATCAAACAACCCTATCAAAAAGTGGGCAAAGGACATGAATAGAAATTTTTCTAAAGAAGATATAAGAATGGCTAACAAACATATGAAAAAATGCTCAACATCTCTAATCATCAGGGAAATACAAATCAAAACCACAATGAGATAGCACTTAACTCCAGTGAGAACGGCCTTTATCAAAAAGTCCCAAAACAACACATGTTGGCATGGATACGGAGAGACAGGAACACTCATACGCTGCTGATGGGACTGCAAACTAGTACAGCCCCTGTGGAAAGCAATATGGAGATACCTTATACAGATTCAAGTAGACCTACCATTTGATCCAGCAATCCTATTATTGGGCATCTACTCAGAAGAACAAAAGTCATCCTATGACAAAGACACCTGCAGCTGAATGTTTATAGCAGCAAAATTCACAATTACAAAGATGTGGAAACAACCCAAATGCCCATCAATTCATGAATGGATTAGTAAAATGTGGTATATGTATACTATGGAGTATTACTCAGCTGTAAGAAATAACAGTGATATGGCATCTCTTTGGTTCTCCTGGAGAGAGTTGGAACCCATTCTACTAAGTGAAGTATCCCAAAAATGGAAAAACAAGCACCACATATACTCACCAGCAAACTGGTTTCCCTGATCATCACCTAAGTGCACATTTGGGAATAACACCAATTGGGTATTGGACAGAGGTGGGGGCTGGGGGGAGGGGGTGGGTGTATACCTACGTGATGACTGTGATGCGCACTGTCTAGGGAATGGACACGCTTGAAGGTCTGACTCAGGGGAATAAGGAGTGGGGGACGGGAATGGGTGTATACCTACATGATGAGTGTGATGTGCACTGTCTAGGGAATGGACACACTTGTAGCTCTGACTTGGGGGATGGGGGGCATGGACAATATATGTAACCTGAACTTTTGTACCCCCATAATAAGCTGAAATAGAAAAATAAATATAAAATAAATAAAATCAAACTGACATTTGAGCCACCTAAATGATCAAAGCAGATAGATAATGAAGATATATAAACATATAATTAAAATGGATAAAATAATTCAACTAACAATCAATTCATGTATTTAAAAAATTAAATACATTCAAGAAATTAATTTTTATGTCAAAATATTAATGAGGTAAAAATGTTTTAGGGTACATGGATTGTTTTTGTAATGCCTGAGTCCTGGTTACAGGTGTGTCCATCAACCAAAACATGATAATAATACCCATTGGATGAGTTTATTCCCCTCCCCTCCTCCCTGCTCCCCCTGGTTGCTTTCCACTGAGTTTTACTTCCTTCTGTGCACATGTGTGCTCATTGGTTAGTACCAATTAAATAGGGAGTAAATGTTGTATATGTTTTGCCATTCTTGTGAAACTTCACTTAGGAGAATGGTCTCCAGTTCCATCCAGATTGTTGCAAAAGGTATTATTTCATCTTTTTTTATGTCTGAGTAGTACTCTGTGTGCTACTCAGTGACGCATTTTATTAATCAACTCATGAATCGATGAGCACTTGAGTTGATTCCATATCTTTGCAATTATGAATTGTGCTTCAATAAACATTTCACTACAGGTGTATTTTTGATAAAATTACTTCTTTTTCTTTGGGTAAATACACAGTACTGGGAATGCTGGATGAAAAGGTATGTCTACTATTAGTTCTTTGAGGAATCTCCATACTGTTTTCTATAGAGATTGTACTAATTTGCAGTCTCTCCAACATTGTATAAGCATTCATTTATCACTGCATCAATGCCAGCATTTGTTGTTTTTGGATTTTTTAGCAATGGCATTCTAACTTGGATAAGGTAATAACTCATTATGGTTTGAATTTGCATTTCCTTGATGATTAGTGATGTTGAACATTTTTTCATATGTTTATTGGCTACTTGTCATTTTTCTTTTGAAGAAACTTCTGTTCATATCATTTTCCCACATTTTATAGGAGTGTTTGTGTGTTTTTTGCTGATTTGCTTGAGTTCTTTGTAGATTCTGGTTATTAGACCTTTATAGGATATATGGTATGCAAATATTTTCTGCCATTCTGTAGGTTGTCTATTTGCTCTGTTTATTGTTTCCTTAGTTGTACAGAAGCTTTTCAGTTTAATCCAATCCCATTTATTAAGTTTTGTTGTTGCCATGATTGCCATTGGGATCTTTTTCATAAATTCTTTGCCTAGGCTAATATTTAAAAGAGTTTTTCCCACATTTTCCTCTAGAATACTTATGGTTTCATGTCTTAGATATAAATCTTTTATCCATCATGAATTAATTCTTGTGAGTGGTGAGTGGTAGGGGTCCTGTTTCAATGTTATGCATGTGGCTGTTCAATTTTCCCAGCACTATTTATCGAAAAGGGCTTCGTTTCCTCAGTGCATGTTATTGTTGGCCTGGTAAAACATAGCTGGTTGTAGGTAGATGGTTTGATATCTGGGTTCTCCATTCTGTTTTATTGATCTATGGCACTATTTTTGTACCAATACTATGCTGTTTTGGTTACTATAACCTTGTAGTATAGTTTTGAGTCTGGCAATGTGATACTTTTAGATTTGTTCTTTTTTATTAAGATTACTTTAGGTATTCGGGCTCTTTTCTGGTTCAAAACAAAATATAGAATTAATTTTTATAAATCTGTGAAGTGTAACTTTGGTAATTTGATGGGGATTGCATTGTATTTTTAAATCTCTTTGGATAATGTGTAATTTTAACAATGTTGATTCTCCCTATCCATAAGCATGATATGTTTTTGCATTTGTTTTATCCTCTGTAATTTCTTTCCTCAGAGATTTACTGTTCTCCTTGTACAGATCTTTCACCTCCTTGGTTAAGTGTATTCCTAGGTATTTTATTTTCTTTGTAGCTATTGTGAATAGTATTGAGTCTTTGATTTGACTCCTGGTTTGAATGTTATTAGTATATAGAAGTGCTACTGATTTATGTACATTGATTTTGTATCCTGAGACAGCTGAATTTATGTATCAATTCTAGGAGACTCTTGGTGGAGTCTTTGGGGTTTTCTAGATACAAGATCTTATTGTCAGCAAAGAGTGGTAGTTTGACCTCCTCTTTCCCAATTTTCATTCCCTTAATATTCTTCTCTGGCCTGATAGCCATGACTAGGACATTCAGCACTCTATTGCATAGGGGTGGTGACAGTGGACATACTTGTATTGTTCCAGCTCGTAGAAGGAATGCTTTCAAATTTTCCCCATTCACTATGATGTTGACTGTGGGGTTGTCATATATGGCTTGTATCATTTTTAGGTAAGCCCCATCTATGCCTATTTTGTTAAGTGTTCTTATCATAAAAGGGTGTTGAATTTTGTCAAATGTTTTTCTGTGTCTATTGAGAGGGTCACATGGTCTTTGTTTTTGCTTCTATTTATGTGGTGAATTACATTTATAGATTTGCATATGTTGAACCATCCCTGCATCTCTGGGATGCAGCCCACTTGGTCATGATGGATTATTTTCTTGATAAGCACCGGGATTCAATTTGCTAGGATTTTGTTGAGAATTTTTGCATCTATATTCATAAGGGATATTGGTCTGTAGTTTTCTTTCTTTCTTTCTTTCTTTCTTTCTTTCTTTCTTTCTTTCTTCTTTCTTTTTCTTTCTTTTCTTTCTTTTTTTTTTTGCGTCCCTTCCTGGTTTTGGTATCAGGGTTATGTTGGCTTCATAAAATGTGTTGGGGAGGATTCCATATTTCTTGATGTTGTGGAATAACTTTTATAGGATAGGCATGAGTTCTTTGTAGGTGTGGTAAAATTCAGGTGTAAACCATCTGGTCCTGGGTTTTTCTTTTGGAGGAGGTTTTTTTATTGTTGTTTCAATTTCAGTACTTGATATTGGTCTGTTCAGAAATTCTATTTCTTCCTGGTTGAGCCTAGGGAGGCTGTGTGTTTCTAAAAATTTGTCCATTTCCTCCACATTTTCCAGTTTGTGTGCATAAAGGTTTTTGTAGTATTCATAGATGATATCTTGTATCTCTGTGGCGTCAGTTGTAATTTCTCCTTTTTTATTCCTGATGGAGCTTATTAGAGATTTTTGTTTTCTGCTTTTTGTTAGTCTAGCCAAAAGTGTGTCAATTTTGTTTATTTTTCAAAGAACCAACTTTTTGTTTTATTAGTCTTCCATATAGTTTTCTTGTTGTCGATTTCATTTAGTTCTGATTTGATCTGTTTAATTTCACTTCTTCTGCTGGGTTTGGGGTTGGTCTGTTCTTTTTCCAGCTCTTTGAGTCAATTCATTACGAAGTATATTTGTGATCTTTCTATCTTTTAGATATAGGCACTTATGCAAATAAACTTTCCTCTCAGGACTGTTTTAGCTGTGTTTCACAGATTGTGATAACTTGTGTAGCTTTTGTCATTTAGTTCAAAGAATCTTTTGATTTCCATCTTGATTTCCTCATTTATGAAATAATTGTTCAGCAGAAGGTTGTTTAGTTTCCACAACTTTGTGTAGAAAGGAGAATTTCTGTTAGGGTTGATGTCTACTTTTATTCCACTGTGATCTGAGAAGATGCATGGTATAATCTCTATTTTTTAAAATTTTTTCAGACATTCTTATGGCCAACCTTATAGAATGTCCCTTGAGCTGATCAGAAGAACGTATATTCAGTGGTTTTTGGGTAGAATGTCCTGTAAATGTCAGTCAGGCCCATTTGTTCTAGTGTTCTGTTTAAGTCCATTACTTCTTTGTTTATTTTCTGTTTGGAGGATCTATCCTGTGCTGTCAGTGGGGTGTTTAAGTCTCCAGCTATTATGGTGCTGCTGTTTATCATTTTATTTAGATCAAATAGAGTTTGTTTTATGAATCTGGGTGCACCTAAGTTGGGTGTATACATATTTAGAATTGTTATGTCTTCTTGTTGAACTGTATCCTTCACCATTATATAGTGACCCTCTTTGTCTTTCATTACTTTTGTTGATGTAAAGACTAAGTTATCTAAAGTCAAGCCAGCCATGCCAGCTTTCTTTTGGCTTCTGTTTGCTTGAAATATTGTTTTCCACCCTTTCACCTTGAGTCTAACTGCATCCTTGCAGGTTAGATGTGTTTCCTGAAGACAGGAGACACTTGGCTTGTGTGTATTTATCCATTCGGTCAGCCTATGTCTCTTAAATGGGCGGTTCAAGCCATTCACATATATTGAGAGAACTGATAAGTGGGGCAAATTTCTGTTCATCCTGTTGGGTTAAACTTTGTTGCTTTGTTTTCTCTCTGTAGCCATTGTGGTATCTGGCCTTTGATCTTTAGCTTTTGAGTGGTTTTACATTCATGAGTGTTTATTATGCTCATCCATGTGTAACTTTGTTTTGAGTTGTTCTTGGAGGGCTGATTGTGTCTTGGTGAATACCATAAGTCTTTGTTTATCTGAGAATGTCTTTATTTTGCCTTCATATACAAAATTTAGCTTTTCAGTGTACAAGGTTCTAGGCTGGGAATTATTCTGTTTCAGAAAAGTGAGAATGGGGCCCCAGTCTCTTCTTGCTTGTAAGGTTTCAGTTGTGAAGTCTGGCATTATTTTCATGGGCTTTCCTTTGTGTGTTACTTGTTTCTTTTGCCTTACAGCTTGTAGAAAGGCCTCTTCAGTGGATATTTTGGTTAGTCTGATGACTGAATGTTGTGGTGTCTTCCTGTTTGCAATGAATCTCCAAAGAGTCCTTTGAGCTTCCTGTACCTGGATATCTAGGTTTTTAGAAGGCCTGGGACATTCTCCTCTATTTTATCTTCAAATAGCTGATCCAACCCTTGTGAATTTTCTTGTTCACTCTCAGGGATGCCCATATCTCTCACATTAGGCTTCTTCACATAAACCCACATTTCTTGTAGGCTTTGTTCTTTTCTCTAATTTCTCTGCTCTATCCCTGTGACTGACTTATTTAATTGGAAGGTGTTATCTTCCATCCCTGAGATCCTTTCTTCTGTTTGATCTACCCTGTTCTTGAGGCTTTCCACTGTGTTTTGTAGTTCCTTGAATAAATTCTTCATTTCCAGGAGTTCAGTTTGATTTTTATTTAATATTTAAATTTCTTTAGTGAATTTTTCTTCCAAGTCCTTGGGTTTCTTTTGTGGTTTCTTTGTGTTGGTTATCCATTTTTTCTTGCATACCATTGAGTTTTCTTGCAATCCATGTTTGAAATTCTTCTTTTATCATTTTAGTGTTCTGAATTTGGTTAATTTCCATTGCTAGAGAGCTGGTATTCCTCTCTGGGGATGTGCTTTCCATTTGATTCTTCATACGTACAGAGTTCTTTCACTGAGTATTTCCTAACTGGATCAGCTGTTGCTTCCCATCCTTCAGTTTTCTTTTGGAAAGTAAGATGCCCTGCATAGTCTCTGTTCCAGTAGTTGCTGTAGGAGCAAGGCAGATTGCATGTGGTGTCTACCAGCCTGGATGTGTGCACTTGTATGGTTGCTTGATCTGCCGCTGGGGGGAGCAGCCAATATGTTGTTCAGGGTTCTTCTACCACAGTTGGGAGGCTGCTTCTGATGGGAGGGGTTACTTGGGGAGCCTGTTTTGGCCTCTTGCCAGGACTTTTGTTCCGTGACCATGGATCCCACTGTTGGCAGTTCACTGGAGGTGGAAATCCAGCCCCAGAGATATCATCCTACTGGATGACCTAAACTGGTCTGACGAGCAAAGTTACTGGGTTGTCAACTATTGATCTGTGCCAAGGCCCCATAGATTCATGCTAGTCGCAGAGGGAAAGTGGCTTTTCTTATCTCACCCTACCTCCAGGGGTGGAGTCTACCACTTTCAGTGCAAAAGATGCTGGCTAGGGGGAGGGGGTGGTGCCCCAGTCCTCCCAGCGCCCCAGGCCCTATAAATCCTGCAGGCATTAGCCTCCCACAACTAGGGAAATATTCACAATTCACCCATCAAAACGGGCCTGGCTCGTTGACCATAGCTCATGTAACGTCGGAGCTTGTCACGAGAGTCCCCAGGCTAGGGGAAGGGAGCTGCCCAACACTGTATCACATTGCAGCATTTGGTTTGTGGACCCTGAAAATGGTGGTCACCCACCCACAGAGTGCTAGCACTGGGGGCGACTGTTCAGGAGTTGACAGGTCCCAGATCGGGGAGCTGAGTTATCAGGATGCCCCCTTGTCTCTTTTATGGCACACTTCCACAATTTCATGCCTGTCCAGCAGGAGCTCTCACTTTTTCTGACACATCCTGAGCAGGCCTATTTGCCTGCAGCAGTTTCCAGGTTAGAGTCCCCTACTTAGTGTTCACCTCTGTTGATCTGGACCCGCTGAGTGCCAGAGGCAAGGTACCTGTCTTCTTAGCAGTATCTCAGACCAGTCCCTCCCCTGCCCAGTGTAGTACTGGCACAGAGCTCCAGAGAGTTCAAAATGCTTCGTGCTATTGTCTCCTCTCCACAGAGCCCCATGCCTCCTGCTGTGATTTTGCACCAACTTCAGGCAGGTCCCTGTCTGAGTGGGTGTGGAGGTCAGTGGGGAAGCAAGACGTTCTCCTTGTGGGTCTGATCCCACTTCACTTACTGGCCAGGCAGGCACAGCTGTCCCATGCTCTATTCTCTACTGTTTGTCTTGCACTGTCCAGATTTCATGATCCTATCTCCCATTCACCTTTTTTTTTCCTGTTTTGTGTGTCCCACGCTGATTCCCTGCCAATTCACAATGCTGTTTTTGTTGGGGAATGATCCACTCTTATGTAGCAGACCGAGATCTATGCCTCTTTCTCTGGGAGCAGGAATTCAGGAGGTCACCTTTAATCCACCATTTTTTCCCCCTCCACTCTTTCATTTCTTTAAGTTCTATTATATCCTTTCTTATGTTGTCTAGCTTTCTAGTTACGTTTTTCATTGATTACCTGAAATATATTTTTAGCTTTCTTTTGCTGATTTTCCACTTTCTTTTCAATTCAAATCATCTTATTTGCCATCCATATTCTGAATTCCGTTTCTGTCATTTTAGCAATTACCTTGAGGTTGGAGTCCACAACTGTAGCTCCATTGTGTTCCCTTGGGGGTATTGAACTATTATATTTTTTCATGTTGCCAGGATTCTTTTGCTGATTTCCTCTCATCTGGCTCCTCTTCCCTCACCTCTGGGTTAATAGGAATGCCGGACACCTCCTATCCTTTGCTGGGGACTTTCTTGAATCAATTCCAGGAGTGATGGCTGTTCAGGGCTGTTGGATCTCAGGGAAGTTCTGCTGTTCCAGTGGTAGTGGTATGGACTCAGTAGCGTGTTCTTGTGGTCCAAACACAACTCTGGAGTCCCATAAGTGGAGTCACAGGCCTGGCAGGGGCTCTGGAGCTATTGGGGCAGAGCCTTGGACTAAGGCTCAGTCAGAGATTCAGAGCTGTATCTGGGGATTTCAGGGGCAGAGCTTCCCATATGGGGTGCTGTTCCACCAGTGTGGGGACTGCTGATGGCCAATCACACAGGTAAGGGTTTTTCTTAGCAGCCCAGCTTCCATGTAGGTGGGCCAGAACTGCTGGTCGACCAAGGTTCTTCCCCCACTCCTAGGACCCACTGAGGCAGTCTTTTGAGCCTTCCTTAGTGGTGCTTGTGGAGTCTGAGGCATCCCTCCTGTTTGGCTTCCATGCTGGTGAGGAAGCCTGCTCAGTCCCCAGTCACAGGCTCAACACAAGGGATCATCTGTTCCCTCCCCAGCCTGGCAGGGGTGATGCTAATGTTACTGCTGGATGACTGGGTCCCCACTGGATCTGGCTCCATGCACCAGAACAACCAGGATGTGATCAATTTCAGAAACCTGGGATTAGCAGGCACCAGATCTCTGCTGAATCTACTCTCTGGTGCAATGTCTCTGCACAGACTCTGAGCAGCTTCTCAACCATCCCAGAGATCTACAGTGGAAGAGGGAGACCCTCACTCTTTAAGCTGCCTGTAACTTTTGTTCTAATAAACAGTGTCCCTTTGGGTTGCGTCTACATTTCTGTCTTCATTTCTTCCCAGAAGTGTGAATTGTATTGGGTCCCCAGCTTAATCTCCAAGATTGTGAGTGGTACTTTTAAGTATCAGCCACCCAAACTCCCTGTTTGATTGAGCTGGTAGATGCTATGATGAACTATAGGGTTGTTTTCCCTGTCAGTGGTTAGTGCTTTCAGGAAAGAGACAACTGCTGAGACGTTCTTTTGTGCCCATGGTGAGCTCTAGTCCCTCAGGTGGAGGAGCACTTGAATTCTCCAGGGTTTGGGAGGGCCCCTGTTGCTCCTAGTGTGTTGCTTGAGCTCTAGCAGGGCTCAGAGGTTGTTTTCTTGGCTGCTAGAGGGAGCCACTGGGAGGAGGGTCAAGGCAGGCTTTCCAGACCAGGCAGGGTGTTCATAGGGAAGGGGCCACAATTCCCCAACTTGCTGTTGGGAGGGGGCTCTGCCCCTCTTATACCTGCCCTCTGGTGCCTGGTTGCAAACGGGCATGCCTGAAGGCATCACACCCAGTTGCTATGGCACTGTGGGCTGGGATCTTCCCTGCCAGAAGACCCGCCCTAATGCAACAGCATGGCTTTCCTGCAGGGGAGATAGGCAGTCTCCTAGATCGCTCTGTCTCAGACCCCCACAGTATTCTCCTGTCGGTTCTGTCCATGTGGGCTCCCTTACCACCCTAGTCCAGCTCCCAAACCTTCCCCCTGTGTCCCCAGCAACCCACTCCAGTCCAGGGGGCACGGATCTGGCCTGCGTGTCTGACCTGCTGGCATGTGTCTCTGCGAAATGCCAGTGGGTAGGGAGCTCTCAGAACTGGCACCTGAGTCCTCTGCAGGTCCTCAAGGGGAAATGCGTGGACCCTACTCTTTGTGGAAACCTTAGCCTGGAGTATGTATCAGCTGGGGAGAGGTGGCGACTCGCCAAATTTTTGGCTCAAACTACTATCCTGGTTGCTGTGGATAGAAGAGGGGCTGCAGTTCCCTGAACACCCAAGTTCCTGAATGTGCCACACTTGGTTGCTATGTATCCCGGAGCTGGAATCTTCCCCAATGGAAGACCTGCCTTAATCTAACAGTGTGGCTTTCCTATAGTGGGGTGGGGGGGATGGGTAATCTCCCAGGTTGCTGTTTCTCAGAACCCCACAGTATTTCCCATCAGTTCTGTCCATGTGGGATCCTTCACCCTCTGAGTCCAGCTCCCATAGCTCCCCACTCTGTCCCCCACCAACCCACTGAAGTCCAGGGGGCACAGGATACGGCCTGTGTGTCTCACCTACTTGCATGAGTCTCTGTGAAAGAGGGGCAGTCAGGGAGCTCCCAGATTGGGTGCCCTGGGTCCCCTGCAGCTCTTCTAGGGGAAAGGCCAGGGCTGCAGTCTCTGTGGAAAGTTCAGACTGCAGGACATGCCAGCTGGGGAGAGGAGGCTGTTCTGAAAAATTAAAATTTTATCTTTTTTGTGATGCAAATAGGAAACCTCCTCCAAAACTATCTGAACTTTAGTTTGTTCATCTGTTAAATGAAGACAATAATATCTATTGCACAGTATGATTGTGAGTAATAAAATGGAATAATTTATTAAGTAAATGATTTAAATATGAAAAGTAATTTTTAGTGATTCTGTAGTTATTCATTGGTTGAATCACCATGTTAAGCATGAAGCAAAGGGGTAATTGTAGCTATTACTATGATATTAATTTGGGGGATATTCCTTTCCCTTTTATTTTGTTCCATTGTCCAATAACTTGAAAAATGAGGCATGAAACACCTGCACCCATTAAGAATTGATCATTTTTTCAGAAATGAACTGTGTATGAATCAATTTCTACCTGGAGGATTATTGGTTCTCAGAATGGTCAATATCATTATTGATTTTGTTTAGAGGGGGAGAGGAAAGATGAAGACACAACCTCAGTGTGTGAAAAGTAATTAAAACTCTATTAGGAGAATTGTGAAATTGGACGCTCTTTTCAGCCTGAAACCATAAAGCACCCACTCCTAATGATGGCTGCTTTTAACAGTGGTATACTGCATCCATTTTAGAACTCATTTTGTTCCTTCTCAATAATGCATTGTTTCTGAAGTCAATAAATACACATTCACTGATATTTCAAAGACAGATTTTATTATATTAAATTGCCTTCTATTTTAGACATTTTTGGTAAAAAATCCACTTATCAGTAACTCTAATTGCTACATATAAAACTTATGTATAAATATTAAGTTTTTATTATAATAAAAAATTACATTATTTTATATATTGTAAATTTATTATATTATATATATCTTCACATTATAGGTTAACATCTATTAGTGACATTTTTGAGATTAATATCAACAGATAGATTTCTGTGTGGAAACTTGGAAATGTTTTTTATCACCATTATATTGTGTTACCTCTTTAAAAAGCCTGGCAAATATGAATTTGCTTTCCCAAGTTTCATATTGGTCTGTCTTTCATTCAGAAAACTGTTCGCTATTTTGCTCTTTTTGCCCACGAGCATAGGTAAGAGAACAATGTTTGTTAATTAATTGTGGTTGGGTAAGGCAGCTATGACTGTCTAACATTGTTTTTGAGACCTTCAGAAAATATTAGGCATTGTTATTAAATGTCAAGTTGACACCACTTTTTGGCAAAAGAGACAGAAGAACAACTCTTCTTGTCTGGTATCCTTTCTGTATACAATTAATGAAGTGCACCATTCACTGGCTCTGCAGATAGTATTACCAAAGTTAAAGTGCAAAAAGCAGCAGGCCAATTCATTTCTCATATTTCACCCTCATATTATAAACATCCTTAGATAAAGAATTATGCTGTCTATACAAAAGTATTTTTGTAATATGCTTGTTTGTGATTCCTCTTCAAGAACTTAGAAAAAATTCTCTTACATTCAAATGTAGCATGAAGTTTTAATTATAACTAAAATATGCAAAGGATTTTTTATAACCACTTTCTTCCCCAGCAACAAGAACAAAAACTCCTAAACTTTGCAAGAAAGTGGTCTTTATAGAACGTAAGGATTCAGAAAGATGTTTTTGTATAGTGACTAACAGTATTTTTGTGATATCAGAAATCTATTATAAAGCTATTTTTGTGCATTTGAACCAGAAAACCAAGGCACCAGAAGTAAGAATACTATAGCTTAGGTCTCCAGTTTTATGATGAGTTTGAGTTGTATTAGTTGGTAAATTTCATAATTTGTCTGTTTTATAATATAATAATGCTTTATTTAAAAAAGTGATATCAATAAGCACAAAAATGCCTTATAATCCAGTTTCTATATTGTATTATAACTTTGCTTAGCTTTCAAAATCGTTGGAATCTAGTACAAGTTCCCCATTGTTAGTTCAAATGGTAGAACTCTATATGCCTGTGAGGCACCTGGCAACTGTGGTCTTTGTTATCTATTGCTTCCAGATAAGTACCTTCTATTTACTTTCTAGCCTAGTCATAAACTTTAAATATCAAACTTAAATTTAAAATGTTGTCCTAGCTCAAAATAAATAAAATCAGAAATTATAGCTGTAGCCCGTATTTCATTTTCATAGTAGACACTACTAGTTTGTGAATATTCATTAAAGATACCAAACAGAATCATAGAATATCATATTATTTTCTATTTCTTTTGAAATTTATCAAACCTATCCATCTTACAGTCATTTGGAGTAGCTGAAAGGATATTCGCACTATTTAATCACTGATACTAGAACAAACAATTAAACAGGGAATCACAAAGTTGCTCCTGCTTACTAACTCCCCTTTTCAATTCAAATTTTCCAAGACCAGAATAAAATAAACTCTCTGGATGGGTCCTTAGCAAACCTTCTCTGGCTTGGAGAATTGTGGAAATGTAACGTTAACATATGTTCTCATGAAACAACAACTGCTCTTTGCTGAGAATGATGTAAGAAGCAAGATCTGTAGCAAGACTTGCACATAGTGGGGGCTCACTTATCACTTTTGAATGAGTGCATGAATAACTAGGGGAATTTTAGACATCATGAGGCCATTTCTATAAAAAAAGTATGTGTATTAATCATGCTTCTATGACTCGCACACAGCTCGCCCTATAGAAAAATGGATCCAGGAAGTGAGCAGATGACATTCTTAAGTATGCTTTTATTTTTTTGAGTTGTGTAGCCCTTTATTAGCAACTAAAATAGAAGGTATCTGTTGTACAACACGGGTAGTAATTGACTATAACTGGAGATTTATTATATTCTAATACAGATCATTTATAAATGCAATTTCTTTATTAAAAAGCTTCCACCTTTTTTGTTTGTGTACAATTTGCAAAGATATTCTGAAAGCGGAATATATGTGTGCAAGTCTGCAAAGAGTGCAAATTGAGGATATTATAAATGCTTTACAAGTTACTATCAAAAAACTGTCTGCCACAACTGGGCCTTTACATTGCCATTTTTTTTAATCAAAATATTTTGATGCCAGCCTTCTTTTCACTGCCCTAAACTATAAAGCATTTTTTAATGAGTTGAAATTAAGGAAGGACTACACCTACTAGAAAAGAAGAGAAAAAAGTTCTATTAATTTGAGGTTTCAGAATCCCCCCAAACAAAGACCAGTATCTTGGTAAAGGCTAGGCTGGGACCCTGGACAGAGTAGGAGAATGTGCAGGTGGCATCTGTGAGGATTCAGAGCTCAGTAGACCGTGAGTGCTCCAGCTGCATAACTCACTAAAGTGTCTTGCCAGTTTCTACACTGGCTTGACTGGCGTAATTCAAAAACGGAAAAGTTCATATTCATCGAGCTCTGTGATAGCATTTAATAACACTCCAATGGGATGTCTTCCACATATAGTATATGCTATTTCTTCAAGTAATTGCTCAAAGATCCAGGGTCTAATTGTTCTATAATACTCATACCCATTTTATCTAGATATTCAATGGATCTATAAATCTCCCCCTGGGATTCATCATAGTAACTGTAACTGAACCTTTGACCCCAATGGCAGAAATCAGAAGAAACCACAAATAGGTTACTAGGATCCGCTATATATTTACTGAAGAGTTTTCCGAATTCTTATTCTTTTGACTCACTCAGAGCTCCAACCAGTACAGGAATAATGATAAACTCGTCCTTATGGCTTTCCATGGCTTTAGCTGTAGAAGACAAATGCATTTCAATATTGTGTTCATCTTCATCTGTCTGCAGAGACATGTGTTCAAACATTCCTGTCTTCCATAGTTCTCCATAAATCTTTTGGTCAATACGAAGGTCATAGAGAGGTGTCCTATATATATCCACACTGGAAAGTGCACATTGAGAAAGGGGCACATGATGAGAAGGCCCAAGGATGAAAATTCTCCAGGTAATAAATAGATGGATCCACTTGTTTGTAAGCATGGGCAGCACAAGACCCATTGTACGTATATCCTGCATAGGGTGAAATAATGGCTCTAGCAGGTCTTTTTGTAGACTGTACTTGTGAAAGCCAACCTTCTAGCTGTGCATTCAGCTGCGGTCCTGAGGCTGTGTACCAGCTCCCTGGCTTCCCGGTAGGCCAGTCGGTTGGACATCTCAGTGCCTGTGCCGGCCTATGGTGCAGGAGGATGAATGAAAGGGCGGCGGCGGTGACTGCAGCAGGAGCGCCTACATGAGGGGACAAGACACCGCGGGGCCCAGTCCAGAAGGAGGCGGCAGCGGGGAGGGGATCAGCCCTGCCCAGGAGAAGGATAAGGAGGAGGCGGCGGCCCAAGAGGAGGAGGAGATGGCAGCCGGGCGGTGGCAGCCGGGCGGTGGCAGCCGCAGCAACAATCACCACAAACTCCAGTGACTGCCAGAAGATGGGGCCCACAGCGGCCTCACCGAAGCCCGGAAAGCCCTGGCCCCGGCCCCGGGGAGTCACCGCTACTCC
>MPIZ01001629.1:580417-595068 GCA_003258685.1 Prolemur simus | reverse complement strand
CACCACATGTACTCACCAGCAAATTGGTTTCCCTGATCATCACCTAAGTGCACATTTGGGAATCACACCAATTGGGTATCAGACAGAGGTGGGGGCTGGGGGGAGGGGAAGGGTGTATACTTACATGATGAGTGCAATGTGCACTGTCTGGGGAATGGTCACGCTTGAAGCTCAGACTCGGAGGGATGGGGGGGGCATGGGCAATATATGTAACCTGAACTTTTGTAACCCCGTAATAAGCTGAAATAAAAAAAATGTGTGGATTTATTTTTGGATTCTCTCCTTTATTTCTTTGGTTTATATGTCTGTTTTTACGCCAGTACCATGCTGTTTTGTTAACTATAGCTTTATAGTATAACTTGAAGTCAGGTAATAAATACGGTGCCTGCAGATTTGTTCTTTCGGCTCATGATTGCTTTAGCAATCTGGGCTCTGGGTCTTTTGTGGTTCCATATAAATTTTAGGATATTTTTTATGTCTGTGAAGAATGTCATTGGTATTTTTATAGGAATTGCGTTGAATCTGTAGATTGCTTTGGGTGGAATGGACATTTAAAGAATATTGTTTCTTTCAATCCAAGAACATGGAATATCTTTCCATTTTTTGTGTACTCTTCCATTTCTTTCGTCAATGTTTTATAGTTTTCATTGTAGAAATCTTTTGCTTCTTTGCTAACTTTATTCCTAGGTATTTTATTTCATTTGTAGCCATTGTAAATGGGATTACTTTCTTGATTTCTTTTTCAGATTGTTTGCTACTGACATGTAGAAATGCCACTGATTTTCCTTTATTTTTGATTTACTAGAATGAGGCTAAAGAGAAACATTCTTTGAACGGGGCATATGAATTGATATTTTCTTTTTAAATAAATTTTTGCATCTCTTCCTTGCAAAGGATTTATTAATATCTATATTTTTATAGTTTTAACAGTATTATGAAACCATTATTAAGACATTTTCTCCCTTTTATTATAGAAGCTTAAGGAAACAACCTTTTGATTGGTTGTTTAATATGTGGAGGAAGGGCCTTTAAATATAGTAGATTCAATTTGTTATCTCAAAGAATTTTTACAAAGATATGCTCTGAGTTTTTCACCTACTGACTTATGCCAGTAGGAGCCTGTTTGGGGCTGTAGTCTAGTCACACTCCTACTGGGTGAGAGTGCCTGGGGTTAAAATGGATTCCAGTCAATCACTTTTCAATTGTTCCAGAAATAAAACTTTAATTAAAACAAAAAAATCAAGTATTTATGGGCTCTTACCATATGATTAGCATTGTTCTCATTGTTATAGGCGATATAAGAAAATTTTAAAGCAAGGTCTGTGCCTTCAGAGGTCTTGTAATCTACTTAATGAGGCAAAAACACACACACATGAAATAATAGGTTGACAACAAAAGAAGATAATAAATGTTCAAATGTATGTAACAACTAAGAGCATTTACCCATTGCAATGCCTGGGTTGGGCCAGAGTGCCCTGTGGAGAAGAGGCTGGCTTCATGACTCACTCAATATTGAAGATCTGGAGGCTGTAGCATTTTCTGACTTTTTCCTCCTTGTGCCTGCCACAATAGCTTATTTTAATATTCAATGTCATTAGATACTGCAGAGCTTCTGCTTCATATTAACTACTTCATGTGTTTAGGACAATTTGTAACTAGCTACTCATTAAATCTTCTAGAAAGTGGCCATAAAGCACTGAATTATTTTTTTAATCTTATGTACAAGTGAGCATGTTTTGTCCATCACCACCCTCTAGGATTGTGAGCTCCTGTAAGGCAGCAACAATGTATTTTGTATTTTTCTGTTTTACTTGTTAACTAGCATGTCATAGATAACAAATATTTATTAAAGATATATTTTATTTTTTAATTCATTTACTATTAGTATTAATTGCCTTATGTGTGCCTCATAGAGAAAAGTTAGGCTGGTAAAATATTTGGACGGCTAGTAGAAATATTATTATTTGATTGCTTAATTAAATGCTTAGTAGACCAAGTTGCAGTACAAGGTGCTACATAAAAACAGTGCAGAGATACAATCTGTTTTTATTATGAGAGGTTGTTCATACTTCAACACTGTATGGTAATGGGGAAAGCAAATAAATGGTCTAATAAATGGCCTAAAAATAAAGCTGTTTTACTTTTTAAAAAATCCTTGCTATGATATCTTCAAAATTTTTTCTATTTTTTAAATTTGATTCTTAAGCGGCTTTACTTAAAAAATAGCATTCAGCTATTTTTAAAAAATCTTTTACTGAAATAAAATTTTGGATTTTCACAGTGAAAAGAGACAGAAATTAAAAGGAAAAAGGGCAACCAAAGGTCAGGGTCTGATGAATAAAAATACTCTGATATATATGACAAGCGTTGGGTGACATCTGATAGTGGAGTAGAATGTAATGAAAAAGTAGGGACAGGAAACCTTATAAAATACATGAAAATTATTGCCAAATTAGGGCATAGGAAGTACTGAACTACAAGAAGCTAAATTTAACTTGCTCAAGCAGGCTTCCTTTGCTTTGCATGAAGAGCTACCATAATCATATCTGATTATTGCTGCTGATTGAAAAAGATCTTTTTTGATCAATGCTCTAGATTATAGATTCTAGTTCTAGCCATTTTCAAGAATAGTGAATAGTTATAATCCAATTTTATAGCAACTTACTAATGTATCATATAGAGTTGTATAGAAAGAAATCATAAGATCCTCAGAGTGTATTAAATAAAACATACCTGAAACAATTTGTGTCCAATATTGCGTTTTAGATCTGTGACTTCTCTTCTTTATAAAGTATAATCTTGGGATGCTTATGGTAGCAGTTTGTTAGAAAGATATTAAGAACTTTTTAAAATATGAAAAGTAAGCATATCTATATAGGACAATTTTTGTCTATTTTAATGAAGTGGCACTGTGTAATGGAAAGGCCAGGAGTTTTGGAGTCAGTCAGAGCTGAGTTCAAATCTCTGTTCTGCAATATGCCTGTTGTTTAATCTTGGACCTAAGTTAGTTAACTTATTTGCACTTCATGTATTATTAGGAGTTTATTGTGAGGATTAAATAGAATAATGTAAAAGTAATTGTAACATAGTAGGTATTCAAATATTAGCAATTACAAGTGTTTGTATTGAAAATGTGCTATATTTAATAGTTAATAAATCAAAATATAATTTTTATCCTACTTTATCCCTAAATTTTACTTGAATAACTTTCATTTACCTTACCTTGCCATTTTCACTAGCTATTCTTTCCCTGGCTAAAATAAATGACCAAACCATATTTCTAGTTTTGCATAATGGATCTTTCATCTTCCCTTAAAATTTTTTAAGGTGACATTTCTACAAAAGAATTAGAAATGACCTAAGGTGGTGGTGGTGGGGGAGGCTTAATACCACAGATACTATATTAATTTTCTTTTAGAGATTGTCTTTCTTTATGAGACATGTGTGGATGTGTGTGTGTGTGTGTGTGTGTGTGTCTATACTTAGAAAACAGAATTGAAAACAAATTACAATTCATCATTAAAAGTAATCAGTACACATGCAAATTGAATTTCTGCCTTAATATATTTACTGGCAGGGTAATGTCATATCACCTTAGGTCATAAAGTGATTGAGAACAGGAACAGTAACAAGGGGGAAATCACATAATAGATCCTAGTACTCAGGAAATATTAAACAGCAGCAATTGATAATTCCCTCAGAGACGTGAGTGTATAATCCTAGTTCATTTATGGTGGCAGTAATAAATTCTGGGTAATATTTTAATTAGTTACCTCTTCTAAGATATTCAAAACTGCAAACAAAGAACTATCTTGTACTGAAAGACACCAGGTAGTATTTCGGGCATTTCAGCAGATGCTCAATGTGAGACCTGTTCCCAAAGAATGTGATTATTCCATTTCTCTCAAACAATCACAAATTGGCCCAAGAGAATGGACTTTTGTGGTTACTGAACTGCTTTAATTTCTTTTTATAGAATAGGAAATGAAAATAAAGCTTGCATGGTAACAGGTGGGAAAACAAGAAATTGATAATTATCAAGTCACCAAATGCTATTTATTAGAAGACATTATTGATCATAGTGAAAATAATAAGGAAATGAATTCTCTTGAGATTAATTAGCACTTGACAATTCAGTTAAGACTTTGGATTCCCATATTACTTTTAGATATTTTTTAATATTATCCATGAATTTTTAAAAATAAAATTAATAAAATTTCACCAGCCAAATAAAACATTATTCATGAGACACATTTAAAAGAAGAATTAAGCTTTCTCCTTCAAAATTTGCACACAGAACTACAATTGAAAGAAAAAAATCTGTAACAGATTGAAAGCAGATGTTGGCTATCACATTTTTGAAAGACTGGTTGGTTGCTAGTTGACCAAGCTTATCTACTTAAAGGAGCTGAAGCTAAAATAAAATAGTGCCTTTAAAAACGTTAACAAAATTTTGTCCTGGAGTACTGATTATCATCACAGAACTCTTCCAGTTTTTGAAAGTAATCCTGAACTATTTGGAGAGCAAAGAAGCAACACTATGTAACAATGGCAGGAAAGGCAGTTCTTTAGAACTAAACCGACTAGAGAGAAAATAGAATTTGGCAGATAAAAATGATATACAATGATAACAATGCTTGATTCTGAGTGTAACCAATACTTTGAAAGAATACCTTCAAAAATTGAAATAATCACCAGGAAAAATATCCTTGTAAACTGTTGTAAGGAAAAAAAGAAAGGAAAACCCAGAGAAGTGTCTTATATTCTTCTCTTGCTTCCAGAGTGGAACAGCCACGAACGTTTCTTTAAAGAGAGGGAGGTGGGTTGTATTGTACTGATACCGAATGTCAAAAAACGTCTGTACTCAACTGATGATATCAATGATAGAAAACATAAAAGAACAAGACAGTATGAAAATGTAACTCTAACTTTCAAGAAATAGAATAGCCAAATATCATATTGGTTGAACATGTTACACTTGAAAAACATTAAGCTATCTTTTACACAAATTAAATACCTTGTGTATATTTGAAATATTTATCAAGGTGGTTAAGAGCAGGGGCTCTGGAGATAGCTCTGCTACTTCCTAGCCATGTGTCCTCGAGCAAGTTACTTTTCATCTCCATGCCTCATTCATCTGTAGCATGGAGATAGTAAGAGTATCTATTTCATAAAGGTGGATTTGAGAATTAATTGAGATAAAATATATAAAACACTCGGAAGATGTATTGCAAAATAAGCACTTAAGAAATGTTTGTTATAATTATATAAAATTATTAATATTTATTTTCCACCTCTTTACATCAAAAAATAAAAAGAATTAAGTTTACCAAATAGCATTTTCAAGTCATTGACTGCCTTAAGTCAGTTTACTTCTAACTGAATTCCACGGGTTTAATTGGAGTGGAACAATTCCAGAAAGCCTACAGTAACTTTAAAGAAAAAGGTTGTAACTGGCTCTATGAATCCCTATATGTTTTTTTATAATCCTCTCCCTTAACTAATTACTTGACCCTTTGAGTTGTTTCCCAGAAATGATGGACTCAGAACTTCTGGACTCAAGTGATCCTTCTGCCTTAGCCTCCCAAAGTGCTGGGATTATAGGCAGAGCTATGACACCTGGCCTGAAATAATGGATTTGCTAAAACAGAGGAGTTGAGATTCTGAAGCCCCGGGACAGACTTCCTTCTGCTAAGATTCACCATCCCCTACAACCTTCCCCCAATGCAAGTAGCCCCTTATGAGATACACCACGACCTGCCCCAGGACAAGTGGCCCCTCCTTTAAGAGCCCATGATATCCCTTAGTGGGGAGACAGATTTGAGGCAGCTTTTCCTGTTCTTCCAACAAGAAGTCTATCATATTAAAAGCTGCTTTCTTCTTTGGCAATCTTTGTTGTCTCAATAATTGGATTTTTGTATGAGGAGCAACTGGACCTAGACTGAAACCTCCTTGTGGTTTAGACAGCAAGGTCAACAAGTTATTACTGATATTAAAAAAGCTGAAGGGGAATTATTTTTTCAAGGGCGCTTTTGTGCGTCTGGGTTGAACTAGAGCTGAAATTTGAATTTGGTTCCTTGCTGATCACTGATTTGCCTACTTTAGGTTTTACCTAAGGTAATCCTCTGGCCGTTTACAGAGTAGATTTTCAGGGTAGATTGATTTAAGCTAAAAGATAGCAACCTATTCGTTTTATGCGAGAGTGCCACATTACAAGATTTAAAGTTGTTTGCTTAGCCAGGTCTGGCCCTAGGCAAAATTGAGGATTTAAAAAAGGCTGATGACCCATATCCTTAGTCTGAACTTCTGATTCCTACTGTGGCATTCTTTCTTACCTTAAAGACTTTTAATATGGGTCTTTTCTGGGAGTTTTGAATTTTAAAAGGGTTATACTAGTGGTTGAAGAACATCTGTTTTCACTGTGGCTTCTGATATGAGTGCAGATATGTGAATGGCTGTCACTGTTCCCCACATCTTCAGTAAAGAATGATTTAAAAATAACAAAAATAATTTAGCCTGGGGAGGCAACACATTTTTGCTCATTCCACGTATAATGTTCTCCCCATCCCTGCCTCTTGCTGCCCAACCCCAAGTCATTATAAAAATATCTAAATATCTAACCCCTAAATGAATAAGAGTAGGAAGAAAATATTGCAGGCCAGAAACCATTTTGGTGGATTGAAAGTGTAATTGGCTCTATGAACAAATTTCAATGACCTATATATGTCTTTTTATAATACTTTCACTCTCATGTTTTAGATTCTCAGGCCAGTAGGGCTTGATGACCAAAACCCTGTAATTTTAACTAACTGTACAACCTTTTTGAGTTGTTTCCCAGAAATGGAACTTCTGCAAGACAAAGTAATGGAGCTTCCAAAGACCCTTGGAACAGACTTCCTAAATCTAAGACTCAGTATCCCTTACAACCTATCCCAATACACATAGTCCCTGATTAATTTCCACACAACCTTCTCCAAGGCACATAGCCTCTGTGAAATAAAGTAAAATCTTGAGGCCCTCCAGATGACTGGACACCCTCTTGGCCCAGGGGACCCCAGAATACCCTAAATCTGAGTTGGTCTTGAGAAGGGAAGTCAGACCCACTTCATCATGCCCCCTTCCCTTCTTGTAGATATCCTTTGTAACTCATTAACTGACCTAAGGCTATGCAAGACAAACCGGGTCCTCAATTTACATTACAAATTATTTGAGCCTGGGCATAAAGCTGGTAGCTTATCTCTGATCAACAGACTTCCTTATTTTAAATTAAAACATTCTAAGCCTTTAAACAAAGCTTAATTTTTTAACCAATTAAAAATTAAAGAGTCTTTAAACCCACCTATGACCTGTAACCCCCTGCTTCGAGATGTCCTGTCTTTTCATGCCGAAACAATGTATGCCTTCCATGTATTGATTTATGACTTTATGTGTAATTCATGTCTCCCTGAATGTATAAAACCAAGCTGTAACCGAACCACACTGAGTCCACTTGTTCAAGCCTTCTTGGGCATGGCTCTGAGCCATGGTTCTCAAATTTGGCTCAGAATATGCTCTTCATTTTAAAGAGTTTGGCTTTTTTTTTTTTTTTTTTGATGTCTTAATGATTTTTTTAAATTTCAGAATATTATGGGGGTAAAAAGTGCTTTGGTTACATATATTGCCTTTGCACCACGCAAGTTTGGCATCTTTTCCATTGACACCTCTCCTGAAAAGGCTGTACTCTTCCTCTGATAGTACAGGGGACAGATTTGAGGCTTATTCTCCCATTCTTCAACTGAAATCTTTTGTATTAAAAATTTCTTTCTTCCTTGGCAATCCTCGTTGTCTCAGAAATTGGTTATTCTGGGACATGCATGACCAATAGGACCTAGGCTAGACCTCTTTTGGGTTTGGTAACAAAAGATGCATTGAAATGTTCTTGAGGAAGACTTGGAAAGTATTATTAAACAGGAGGATAAAAACATAATTTTGAAAGTGTAATGAATGAAAGTTAAAACTTCCCTTAGCACAAAATATTACTTTTATTAATAACTCCACAGTGTTTTAGAGGCTACGAGGGTATATTTCTCATTCTTTGCACCTTCCTCTTAGTGATTTCCTGCCAACTAATGATTAGAATCTTTCCGTGCAACCCTTTTAAGGAGGACAGATTAGACAATGTTAAAGATGATAAAGCAGGAGGGTTCTCAGCACAGAAAAATGACATAGACACTGTCATTTATTTTGGAAACTAAGCATTTGATAGTCTTGGAAATGCTATTGTATAAATTCTGGAAAAATGGCATATTTTTTCCAGAATTTCATATTTTTACAATTTCGTATTCTGGAACAGAGTAAGGCACCTTGAGAAACAGAAATCCTGATTTAGTCTTCAAGAATGTTTGTGTGATCACTTTCCCTTAGAGCGAAATACAAGTATTACTCTCACAACATATTTTATTCCTTCTTTAGGACTATTACCTGTGCTATGAGCATGAAACGCTACGTGGAAGCTAACATTTCTAAGAAGTCCCATACTACTATGAAGTACTTTATGAAGATGTGTAGCAGTGTTAGTGACACTCTTATCTTCGTCTTCCTTGGTGTTTCTACCATTGGAAATAACCATGAATGGAATTGGCCTTACATTTGTTTCACTGTTGTTTTTTGTCTTATTTGGAGAGCATTAGGTATGGTGAATATTGTTATTTATGTAAAAATATGCCAACTAAACTTGGAATTTGCATTAGAAGCAAGAAATTTAAAATTGAAATATGGTATATTTGCTTTACTTTTCATAGGCATGCTTTTTAATATTTCCATTTACATAGGAAGTGTGTAATAGCAAGGTTAAGAAACTGCCTCTGGAAACGGACTACCTGAATTTAAATCCTAGCTTCATTTTTTAGCCTTATGGCTTTGAGAAAGTTATATAATCACTCTAGGCCTTTGATTCCTCAATTATAAAATGGGAGTGGTAACACTACCAACTTCTGCTAGATATTGTGAGAATTACATAGTGCAGTCAAAGAGCTTAGCACAGAGCCAGGCACATTGTAAGCTCTCAGTAAAATTTAAATTTTACTACTAATAATACCACTATTGTTGCTGTTGTGGCTTCAGGTGCTGCTACTGCCACTGCTGCTACTACTACTGTAAATACTAACACTAATATAATATAGTATAACATAACAAATACATGAATTCTCCTAGTACTTCTATTAAGAATTAACTAATACCCAATACTATTACCACTGCTAGGATGAGAGCTAAATGGTTTCTGCCATTCTTCTCTTTCTGAGTCTTTACATCTTGGTGCCTCACTCCAACTTACAAAGAAAGAGTAAAAATCACCACAGCCTTTAGCATTGTTGCTCCAACTTCCCATCCTTTCACAACACATGTGTGCATCTTGATAACATCTGTATCAGTGCTATGAAATACTGACTGTATCTTGGGGAATGCTAACTCCAACAGGAAAATGCATACCATATGTGCCTTTTTTTCATACCCTGGCAGAGGTTGAGTGACACCTGGTGCCCCCAAATCATACTCGCTATATGACTTTGCTGTTGGCTGCAGCTAAATACTCTTCACAGTCCAATCCTTGCATTAGAAAATTCCCATTCATACTGAGGCAAAATACACATGTATAGCATATTTTTCATCCCGAAAACATCATAGTGTCATTGCTGTTTAAACTGAGTTGTCTCTTTAACCTTACATTTTGTAGTCTGCATAGGAATTCAGTATATACTTAATCATCTTTTCTGTACATTTATATCTCTACTTCCCACCTCCTCCACAAATGAACAGAGTCATTGTAGACTTTTCTTTGGAGACTATGAAACTTACGCTAGCTATACTGAGAGGCACATTAGGAAAATTGCTTAGGGTTTTAAGGATGAATAATAAGGCAGGCCAGGGCATGCTTTATTATCTAACTAAAATGTGTTTAAGTTGGCCATTAACAGTGGAACCAACACCTGAATGTCATACAAGTTCGTAGATGGCCATTTCTAGCTTACTGTGAACCTATTGGAAAATCTCACTAAGGTTGGAAAATGTTCTTTTTTCATCTACACATATTTTAACATAAAATCAGACAAAAAACTATTTTGTGTCCATATGCTATGAAAAATAGCTGACAGATAAGAAAAAAATGTCAGGGATAATTGAGGAGGTTTATCTATAAAATGCTAATACCTAGCAAGAGCAAGCATTCAAGACAAAGGCAAGGATTTCCATATATTTGTATATATAGTCTTTCGGTGAAAATTCAGGAGACAAAACATCCTGTTTCCAACATCATTTTATTTCTAAGCTATAATGCATATATAATCACTGCCTCTGGAGTAAGGAGAGAAGAAGAAGAAATCTGTATCATAATATAGTCAATGGGGTGTCTGCAACTCCATGAATTTGGGATCAGAATTTAGTTTAATGCTGTGCCTAGATATTCAAGGGAAAGATGAGCTGAGTACAGACCATAGGAGGACATGCTATTTTTTTCCCTTTGGACTTTAACCATATAAGTGTTCTTTTTTTTTCAATTCTATTAAATAAGAAGGTTTCAGTAGCTGTCATGTCATAATATTCTCAATACTTTTGGTTCAAGGACCTACACAGAATCAGTAATAAGCAAAACTGAAGTCAGGATCCTGTCAATATTTTATTAGCTGAAGCAATATACTTAAGTTGACTAAATGCAATTTGATTGAAAATATGCTGGATGACTTGTCTGTTTAGCAGATGATGATGAGAAATTACTTAATGGGTACAATATACGTAACTGAAATGATGGATACTTTCCTAAAAGCCCTAACTTCACCAGTACACAATCTATCTCTGTAACAAAATTACACTTGTATCCCATAAATTTATACAAATAAAATTTTAAAAATACCAATGCAGAAAGAAAAAAAAGCCAAAATTGTAACTTGGCCCAAATGAATATATTGTCACCAGCTTTGAGTTCTGGTCATTTTAATATAGCATAAGGGTGATTGGGAATGTTGTTTTATATATATTAATGTTTAGGCATTTGTTGGAACAACTTAAATGGTCAACATAGAGGAGTAGTTAAAACAAACTACTAGAAAATTAATAATATTAAATATAATTATATGTGGCTTTGGAAGGTTTTATTACAAAGTGTTAGCAATAATTTTTTCCAGATGGTTGGTATTATGGATATGATGTTCTTCCTTTGCATATTTGTATTTTTCTCTAAGGACTTCTTCTGTTTTTATAGTAATAAAAAAGACAATTAAAAGAGCTAAAAAGACTTAAACAACTTTTAAAATGAAAATTTAAAAATCTAAAATTTTGAGTGAATTTAGCTAATTATGCTGCTATAATAGTTTGAATATGTTTTAATTTTATTGTACCATGTAAAATATTTAAATTCAATTAAAATGCTTTTAAAAATAGAAAAATAAACAGAAATTATTATTTTTTTTTTTTTTTTTTGAGACAGAGTCTCGCTCTGTTGCCCGGGCTAGAGTGAGTGCCGTGGCGTCAGCCTAGCTCACAGCAACCTCAAACTCCTGGGCTCAAGCGATCCTACTGCCTCAGCCTCCCGAGTAGCTGGGACTACAGGCATGCGCCACCATGCCCGGCTAGTTTTTTTTCTATATATATATTTTTAGTTGGTCAGATAATTTCTTTCTATTTTTAGTAGAGATGGGGTCTTGCTCTTGCTCAGGCTGGTCTTGGACTCCCGACCTCGAGCCATCCACCCACCTCGGCCTCCCAGAGTGCTAGGATTACAGGCGTGAGCCACCGCGCCCAGCCTAAACAGAAATTCTTAATCATCCACAAAAGGCTGCAAGACTACTCCCACAGCATCACAAATGCCCATATACTAAAAAGAAGAGAATCTGACTTTTTCCATGCAAAATTGGCTAAATTGTTTGTTGGACAACTTATTTCAGCTCAAAATTTGTGTAAAGGTCTGTACTTTTAGTCCACCTTCAAGGGACTTTGCATTCTCTTTCTGGTCTGGAAGCAAATCATCTGATAAACTCATTCACAATAAAATGTTAAAGACATAATACATATTGAAGGAAGAGAAGAAATGAGTAATGCATGAATCAAATAGTATATAACCCATCACTAGGGGTGAGATCTGCTGAACAGAGATTTAATTAGTCTCCTTGAAGTTATATTTGTATATGACCAAGTATATTTCTCATGGTTAAGGCTAGATTTTGAGACTATAGACAATTGTGAGTAATAAAAAGCTCACACGGTAGTAATATTCTCCAGGGATTGGGGGTTGGGGGAGTAAACTCACAACTAATGGATGCAGTGAGCATTGTAGAGGGGAAGGGCATGCCTCTAATCCTTGCTTGAGTGAGGCAAAGTCATAAAATGTAACCAAAATGTTTGTACCCTCATAATATCCTGAAATACAAATAAAAATAAAAATAAAGCTTTAATGGAGACATGGGTCTCAGAACCCTACACAGGCCCTGGATGGCAAGAGAAAAATCACTTTTTATTAAAAGCCTTGAACTAGCTAGACATCTTTCTCATCAAAGATTAAAACCAGCACAGATCACATGACTTAGCTTTTAGTTCACTAGCTTGGGTCAGCTCAGTACTACTAATATTTATAAGACTGAAGAGAAATATTATCTTTTAATTGTGAAGATTGCTTTTGCATAATATCCCAGATAATCCACATGAACCTAAGAAAGGGAATTATACTGCTTTCATTGTAAAAAAGTGAGAGTAATCAAAAGTGAAACTCAAAAACACAACCAAAACAAAACACAACTCTTGAAAGAACAGTCCCTGCAAGTAATTTTATGAAATAAATCTTTTAATGGTTTAATTAGTTTATACTTAAATTATCCATCACAAATCCTTGAAATTCCGCTCTAGCTTAACACTGATTTATTACAACATAGTTGTAATGTTTTTCTTCCTGTTGGTTAATTACTTGGCTCTTCTTCCTATTGGAAAATTTAGGAGTTTTTGTGCTGACTTTCTTTGTGAACAAATGTCATGTGAATACAGTCACCAGAAAGGACCAGTTTATTATAGCCTACGGGGCTCTGAGGGGAGCGATATGCTTTTCCCTTGTTTTCCTGCTCCCAGAGTTTTCCAGTAAGAACCTCTTCATTGCAGCAACCACAGCTGTAATCCTCTTTACTGTTTTCATACAGGTAAACAAACTATTAAAGTAGTGCAATTTGAAATCTTCCACTTAGATGAAAACGAATAGGCCAACATTCTCTCTCAAGACTTTAAAATAAGGTAGCTTAGATTTAAGACAGAGAATTATAGAATGTGAAACTGCTTCTACCATAACTCAAACTGGATATTTACAAAAGCTGAGATAGGATTTATTTTTAAATCAATAGGGGAATGGGAGGATGTGCCATTTACTCAAGAGGTTGACATTGATAGCTTTACAAGAAATACTACATTTTAACTACTTAAAAAGGTAAGATTGGAGTTGAGGGCAGAAGGGCATATAAATGAAATGCTTTAGGATTTTAATTATAAGGTATCTTTTCTCTTGAATTATCTCTTTGGCCTATTCATATTAACATTTCTCTCGAATTGCTAGTTCCCTGCACTTTAGTTCTGTAAAGCTAGTCAAAAGAATCTTGGAAAAATTTCTGAAAATGTATTCAGTAACTAAATGAGATAGTATTTGAAATTTTATCTAGAGTTTTTAACTAGAAAAATAACGGGGTGTGTGTGTGTGGTGGGGTAAGTAAGTCAAGAGATGTGAGTTTGGCAGACCTCCCTGTAAACAAAATAATTATTTCTCTAAAATGGGTGATACTATTTTTTAGGTATTGATTTTTTGTTTGTTTTTTAGTTAATGACTCTGATTAAGAATCTACACTTATTTTCTTCTAATTTTAAAATTAATGAATTATATAAAACCATCCCCAAATCAAATTGTTAAAAAACGAAGCATTAACTAAACTTTAATTTATGTATCTGGTAGTAAAATATTACTTCAAAATTCAAAGTCATTTTGAAGAATTAACTTACAATTCTCATGTCTTTTAAAATTATTAACGTCCCTGATGATTTATCAATAACACTCATATTTCTGCTTTAATTTTATATATTCTTCAAGTATTCAAATGGATCTTACTCCCAGAGACTTCATCATTTTATGTTTCTCCCATTGTTTCAAATGATGCTGTTATCCATTTTAAGACTTTGATCAGGGAGTTTTGGTTGGGCTTAGGTGTTTTGGGTAGATGTGGAGGGGTGTGATTGGATGAGTGCAATCAAAGACAGATTATACAATAGTGAACCTCTTGTGTCATTCCTACACCATCTAGTGGTTGAAATATTTGCAGAAATTTTCATTTTGCTTAAGAATTAAGACTCAGTGCATTTCATGTAACCAAAATGTTTGTGTCCCCATAATATCCTGAATTAAAAAAATAAATAAAATTATCTGTTAAAATAAAAAGACTCAATGGTGGCTCAGGCCTGCAATCCTAGCACTCTGGGAGGCTGAGGTGGGAGTATCTCTTGAGCTCAGGAGTTTGAGACCAGCCTGAGCAAGAGCTAGACTCCATCTCTGCTAAAAATAGAAAAAAATTAGCGGGCGTGGTGGTGCTAGCCTGTAGTTCTGGCTACTTGGGAGGCTGAGGCAGGAGGATCGCTTGAGCCCAGGAGTTTGAGGTTGT
>MPIZ01001629.1:499033-527899 GCA_003258685.1 Prolemur simus | reverse complement strand
TTCTATTTATGTGGTTAATTACATTTATAGATTTTTGTATGTTGAACCACCCCTGCATCTCTGGGATGAAGCCTACTTGGTCGTGATGAATTATTTTTTTAATAAGGACTTGGATACGACTTGCTAGGATATTATTGAGAATTTTTGCATCTATGTTCATGAGAGAAATTGGTCTATAGTTTTCTTTTTTTGTTGCATCCTTTCCTGGTTTTGGTATCAATGTTATATTGGCTTGGTAGAATGTGTTGGGGAGAATTCCATCCTTCTCAATATTGAAGAATAGTTTATGTAGGGTGGGCACCAGTTCATCTTTGTATGTATGGTAAAATTCAGGTGTGAACCCATCTGGGCCAGGGCTTTTCTTTTGGGGAAGACTTTTTATTGCTGTTTCAATTTCAGTTCTTGATATTGGTCTATTCAGGAATTCTATTTCTTCCTGACTGAGCTTGGGAAGGCTGTGTGTTTCTAAAAATTTGTCCATTTTCTCCTCATTTTCCAATTTGTGTGCATAAAGATTTTTGTAATATTCATAGATAACGTCATGTATCTCTGTGGCTTCAGTTGTGATTTCTCCTTTCATGTTCCTGAAGGAAGTTATTAAAGATTTTTCTTTTCTGCTCTTGGTTAGTCTAGCCAGTGGTGTGTCTATTGTATTTATCTTTTCAAAGAACCAACTTTTTGTTTTATTAATTTCCCTTATAGTATTTTTGTTGTCCTTTTCATTTAATTCTGATTTGATCTTAATAATTTCTCGCCTTCTGCTGGGTTTGGGGTGAGTCTGTTCTTCTTTCTCCAGCTCTTTGAGTCTATTCATTAAGTTGTCTATTTGTAAGTTTTCTGTCTTTTTGAAATAGCCATTTATGGAAATGAATTTTCCTCTCAGGACTGCTTTAGCTGCATCCCATAGATTTTGATAATTTGTGTCTCCTTTGTCATTTAATTCAAAGAATGTTTTGATTTCTGACTTAATTTCTTCCTTTTCAAAATTGTTATTCAGGAGAAGATTGTTTAGCTTCCATGACTTTGAGTAGGAATGACAGTTCCTGTTAGGGTTCATTATTACTTTTATTCCGTTGTGATCTGAGAAGATGCAGGGTATGATTTCTATTTTTTTAAATTTTTTAAGACTTGCTTTATGTCCTAGGATATGGTCAATCTTAGAGAATGTCCCGTGAGCTGATGAGAAGAATGTATAGTCAGTGGATTTCAGGTAGAATGTCCTGTAGATGTCAGTCTGGCCCATTTGTTCTAGCATTCTGTTTAAGTCTACTATGTCTTTGCTTATTTTCTGTTTGGAGGATCTGTCCTGTGCTGTCAGTGGGGTGTTAAAGTCTCCAACTATTAAAGTGTTGTCTATCATTTGGTTTAGATCGAGTAGGGTTTGCTTTATGAATCTGGGTGCGCCTAGTTTGGGTGCATATATATTAAGTATGGTTATGTCTTCTTGTTGAATTGTGCCTTTCACCAGTATGTAGTAACCATCTTTGTCTTTTATTATTTTGTTGGTTTAAAGACTAAGTTATTGGAAATTAAAACTGCCACACCAGGTTTCTTTTGGCTACCATTTGCTTGAAATATCAATTTCCATCCTTTTATTTTCAGTCTAAATGCATCTTTGCAGGTTAAGTGAGTTTCCTGAAGGCTGCAGATACTTGGTTTGTGTTTTTTTTTATCCATTGGCCCAGTCTATGTCTCTTGAGTGGGGAATTCAGGCCATTGACGTTTAGTGAGAGAACTGATAAGTGGGACAGATTTCTGTTTATCTTATTGGGTAGAACTTCATTGCTATATTTTCTCTCTTGAGCCATTGTGGTGGCTAGAATTTGATCTTTAGCTCTTGGGTGGTTTTACATCCGTGGGTCTTTGTTGTGATGATCCATGTGTAACTCTCTTTTGATTACTTCTTGGAGGGGTGGTCTTGTCTTGGTGAATTCCCTCAGTCCTTGTTTATCTGAGAATGTCTTGATTTCTCCTTCATATAGAAAACTTAGCTTAGCTGGGTGCAAGATTCTAGGCTGGGCATTATTCTGTTTCAGAAGAGTGAGAATGGGGCCCCAACTTCTTCTTGCTTATAAAGTTTCAGTTGAGAAATCTGGCATAATTCTAATGGGCCTCCCTTTGTATGTTACTTGTTTCTTTCTCTTTACAGCTTGAAGAAGGGTCTCTTTAGTGGATATTTTGGTTAGTCTGACGACTACATGGCGTGGTGTTTTCCTATTTGGTATGAATCTACCAGGGGTTCTTTGAGTTTCTTAAACCTGTATATCTAGAGTTTTAGTAAGGCCTGGGAAATTTTCTTCTATTATGTCTTCAAATAGTTTCTCCAGCCCTTGCTTATTATCTTCTTCACCTTCAGGGATGCCGATAACTCTCACGTTAGGTTTCTTCACATGATCCCACATTTCTTGAAGACTCTGATCTTTTTTCTTATTTCTTTGCTCTATCTCTGTGACTGTCTTATTTAATCGGAAAGAGTTATCTTCGATCTCTGAGATTCTGTCTTCTATTTGATGTACCCTGTTCTTGAGACTTTCCTCTGTGTTTTGTAGCTCCTTGAATAAATTCCTCATTTCTAGGATTTCAGTTTGGTTTTTCTTCAATATTTCTATTTCTTTAGTGAATTTTTCTTCCAAATCCTGGATTTTTTTGTGGTTTCTTTGTGTTGGTTATCTATTTTTTCTTGTATATCATTCAGCTTATTTATAACCCAAGACTGAAATTCTTCTGGTAACATGTTGGTATGCTGAATCTGGTTTGTGCCAATTGGAGGAGAGTTGGTATTTCTCTTTGGAAGTGAGGTTTCCTTTTGGTTTTTTGTGCTCCCCATATTTTTCCGCTGAGCCCTTCCCATCTGGCTCTATCATTATATCTTTTCTCACAGCTTTAGTCTAGTTAACAGCATGTCTTATACTCTGTTCTTGGGCTGTGAAACAATCTACGTATGTTGCTTCCTTTGTCTAGAGGGGGAGACTGTTGTGTGTTGTTTAGAGATTTTTTCTATCTCAGTTGGGGGACTGCTTCTGATGGGCCTGCCTCCAGAGGGTTGTCTTGACCTAAGACCAGTTTGGCAAGTTAAATCACTGTGTTGTGGACTTTCAGTTAGTAGGCAGGATTTACACTAGTTGCAAGCAGAAAGCCTCTTCTCCCTCTCTTTTTCTTTTTTTTTTTCCCCCCTGTCTTTTGGTTCTTCCTCTGGATGTGTGGTTCTGTCTCTGTCTGCAGGAAAGACACTGGCTAGGTGGAGGAGGCGGTGCCCTCACTCACTCAGTGCCCCAGCTGCTGCAGCTCCCACGGGCAAAGGTCTACCCTGTCCCAGTGTTCCCAAGGTCCGGGCTCCGCACTCTTGCGTCTGGGGAAGCACTCAGTGTTCACACCTGGGAAGGGGACCTGGAGAGGGTCTACGGATCAGGGGATGGAGCCTCCTGGGGAGCCGCCTGGCACCCTATGGCTCTGCAGCAGTTTGACCTTGGCCCGCACGATTGCTGCTGCCCACCCACAGATCACTGGCACTGGGTGGCAATTTTCAGGGTCCGATAGGAATCAGAGCTGGGGGTCTGGAGCACTCAGGAGTATACAGTAGCTCCTGGGCTGGAGGGCCACTGAAAAGGAGAAAAGAAAAAGAAAGGAAAACAAACAAACAAACAAGCAAACAAGCAAACAAAAAACCACTATAATAATACTAAAAAATAATAAAATAAAAAAAAGAAACAATATGTATAACAAGAAAAAGAAAGAGAAAACAAGAAAGAAAGGAAAAAGAAAGAAAGAGATAAAAAAATAAAATAAAATAAAATAAAAAATAAATAAAAAATAAATCAATAATACGAAAAAGAAAAAGAGAGAACAAGAAAGAAAATAAAAAGAAAAAGAAAGAAAGAGATAAAAAAAATTAAAATAGAATTAAAAAAAACCCTGTTATTCTGTGATCAAGAGTCTTAGCTCTTTCCCGCTGATGTCTCCCATCCACAGAGTTCACACAGAGCCACGGCTCTTGGCGTTGTGTTATGGGCTATGAAAGGGGGAGCTGTGGGGGGACCCACGTGGCCCCCTATGGATCGGTGGCGGCTAAGCTGGGGGAACCGAAATGGCGACCGCGTGCCCACCGGTCACGGGCACTGGGGGAGAGTGTTCAGAGCTCAGCAGGCGCCAGGGCCCACAGCAGCTCCCTGGCCAGAAAGCTGGTGTAGGGGAAGAAAAGAGCAAAAAAGTCCCGCTTTAATATTTCACGCTTGTGGCCCCTCGCCTCGGTGTATGTCCGCGTCTGTACCTTTAAGGGATAGGGCACCAAGGAGACCCGCCCGAGTCTAAGCTCCCTCCCGCTTATGTCACCTGTCCTCAGAGCTCCAGGTCTCCCGCGGTGATTCTGCACCAATTTCAGTCAGATCCCTGACCAAGTGGATGTGGGGGTCAGTGGGGAGATCAAGCCGCTTTGCCATGGGGCTGAACCTGCCTCACTCGTGGGTGAGGCAGGTACAGCCCTCCAGCACTCCGCTGTCTATTTTCCATCCCGCACTCTCCAAATTATCTCGGTCTGATTTCCCACTCGCCTCTGTTTTTTCTTGGTCTCTGTGTCCCACGGTGATTCTCCGTGGGTTCACACAGCCGTTCCTGTGGGGGAGCAATCCTCTAGCATTGTGGCAGGTCGAGATCCATGCCTTCCTTTCTGGGAGCACGAATCCAGGAGGTCACCTCCACTCCACCATCTTGCCCCTTCTCTATTTATTTATTTTTAATTGATACATAATTGTACATAGTCATGGGGTGAATGTAATATTTTGATACATGCATATAATGTATCAAATCGGGGTAATTGGGATATCCAGCACCACAAACATTTATGAATTCTTTGTGTTGAAAACATTTCTTGTCTAGCTCTTTTCATATATATGTAAGTTATTGACAAGTACAGTCACCCTACTGTCCTATCAAGAGAAGGTGGTTGATGATTAAAAAATATAGTTAGGTAGAATTTCTTTCAAACTTTCTAAATCCCTATTTTTAAATTGTTTCTCTTATAAGCTACATGTATTTTTTTCTAATATGGCACTCTTTATCTTCTAAGTGAATCATTCAATCTATTATATTTTAATATAATTAATCATCTTTCTGTGTTTAAGTTAGCCATATTGCTATATGCTTTCTACTTGTCACAACTGTTGTAGTGTAATTTTTTCTTTTGTCTCAAATTCTTTCAGATGGATCACAATTATTTTGTTTGTTTTTGTTTTACAAAATCCTTCTTCTATGAGCTTGATAACTAAATTATTTTTCTATATTTATTTTTCATCCTAGAGATTACAATGTGAATCCTCAAATTATTAAACTATTGTATAAACTAACATCTTTCTAATATACAGATAATTCAAAATTCTCAGAACACTATCTTTAATTACTCCCTCTGGCTGTTGTTCCATTTCATTCTGTTCTTTAATTCTTGTTATCTCTTAAACCTCTAAAAGCATTATCATTATTATTTATAAAATCAATATTCACTTAAATTTACTCATAAGATTCCTTTCTTTGTTTCTCTTCTTTTATTTCTACATTAGTTTTTCTTTTATTTTTTATTTCAGCATATTACAGGGGTACAAATATTTAGGTTACATATATTACCTTTGCCCCACCTGAGTTAGAGCTTGAAGCATGTCCATCCTTGAGATGGTGTGGACTGCACCCATTAGGTATGAATATACCCATCCCCTCCTTCCCCCTTCTACCTGAATGTTACTACTATATGTGCACGTAAGTGTAGATCAATGAATATCAATTTGATGGTGAGTACATGTGGTGCTTGCTTTTCCATTCCTGTGATATTTCACTTACTAGAATGGGATCCAGCTTTTCTATCCAGAATAATACAAGGGGTGCTAGATTAGCATTGGTTTTTGTGGCTGATAAATGTGGCTAGGACTTCATGTACTATGTTGAATAGAAGTAGTGATAGAGGGCAACCTTGTCTGTTTCCAGTTCTATGTGTGAATGCTGTCACATTTTCCCCATTCAGTATGATGTTGGCTGTGGGTATCTCATATATGGCTTTTATCATTTTAAGATGTGTCCCATCTATGCATAGTTTGTAATGCATTGTTATCATCAAAGGGTACTGAATCTTGTCTAACGCTTATTCTGCGCCTATTGAGAGGATCATATTGTGTTTGTTTTTACTTAAGTTTCTGTGGTGAAGTATATTTATAGATTTGCATATGTTGAACCTTCCCTGCATCTCTGGGATGAAGCCCATTTGGTTGTGATGGATTATTTTTTTGATAAGCACCTGAATTCAATTTGCTAGGATTTTGTTGAGAATTTTTGCATCTATATTCATAAGGGATATTGGTCTGTAGTTTTATTTTTTTGTTTCATCCTTTACTGGTTCTAGTATCAGGGTGATGTTGGCTTCATAAAACATGTTGGGGAGGATTCCTTTCTTTTTGATGTTGTGGATAATTTCTGAAGGACAGGCACTAGTTCTTCTTTGTAGGTATTTTAAAATCAGGTGTGAAGCCATATGGTCTTGCTATTTTCTTTAGGAATTTATTTTTTTAATGCTGCTTCAATTTTGGTACTTGATATTGGTCTGTTTAGGAATTCTGCTTCTTCCTGTTTGAGCCTAGGGAGGCTGTGTCTTTCTAAGAATTTGTCTATTTCCTCCATTTTTTCAAGTTTATGTGCATAGATATTTTTATGATATTCATAGATGATATTTTGTGTTTCAATGGAATCAGTTGTAATTTCTCCTTTTTCATTACTGACTGAGCTTTTTAGAGTATTTTCCTTTATGTTTCTCATTAATCTAGCAAGACAAAAGTCAATTTTATTTATTTTTTCACAGAACCAACCTTTTATTTTATGAATCTGACAATAGTTTTTTTTTTTTGTTATCAATTTCATTTAGTTAGGCTCTAAGTTATATCTTTTCTTCTGCTGGGTTGGGGTTGGATTGCTATGGTGGGCTACTGAGCTGCTGGAGAGACCTGCCAACAGCAGCCCAGAGACTGCTGCCACCATTGAGTGGAGATGCCCTTGTGCACAGGGCATCAGGCTCCCAGCCCCCTCAGAACACTTTCTGGGCCACAGATTCAAGGTGATCAGCAGGTGTCATATTATTTTATTCTCTGCTTCCCTACCCCTCCTGCGACTGCCGAGAGAGACAATTTAGCCAACATCGAGAGGCATCGACAGGGATAGTGACCTTTCCTTTTTGGGCCCTGTAGTGGACTGAGTAGTGCTTGGACTGAGCTCTCTACCTGCTAGCCTATCCTGGTGCTGCTTGCCTCATGACTCCAGGAGCGCAGGGCAACCCCTGAGGCAGAGAGATATTGATCCAGCATGGGTGCCCTGTGGGTGACTTGGAACTAGCATTCTTCTCCCTAGAATGGTCAGGGATTGATCTCTGGGACCTGGGTGACAGGCCTGCAGGCCAGGTACCATGCACCTAGGTCTCGATTGCATTGCCCAGGGGCACAGAAGGGATATTTGTGAACTAGTCTGCTGAGGTGTATGTGGTTCCTTCAGGGGAAGATCAGAGTGGGTCCTAGCTTCATTGTACTTGAAGGGCACCCCTCTTTCAATGGGAGGGCCACACTCCCAGCTCAGGTTGTGATCCTGGGCAGGGAACCTGCTGGTTCACATCACAAACTAGTAGGAGCTCAGCTGGCTTAAGGTCCTGCCTGCAGGCAGAGGGCCCGGGAGAAACCATGGAATAGTTGAGGGTGGAAAGGAGTGAGGCCTACTCCAGATTGCCAGACTATGGATATCAGACTGCCCCACCTTTACATCTCTACTTTCTATTTGAGTGGGGCCACTTCAGCCCCTCCCTGGCAGCTTTGCCCAGAGCTGGAGAACAGACCTTTGACCTCTGATAAAAGCATTTGTGGAGCTAGAGGGCAGGCTCATCCAACGAAGCCCTGCCCAGCCTCACTCTCCCACCTGTCCTTACTGAGGTGGAAAATTAGGACACAGGTGGAAGTCCCAGGGCCCCACCCACCACCTGAGGCAGTAGATTGTCTCTCCAGAGGAATTACACCTGATTACTGGACCCAAAAACAACATTGCAGCTTTCTCCTCCCAGTAAGTGTCATCTGCTGACAGGCAGGTCAATTTTCATACCCTTTTACTGCATTTGCTGACTCATCATACATGGTATGGTTGATTCTCACTCACAAGCACCACCTACTGGCTTAGAGATTAAACTGGGCTTGCCATTATCTAAATAAAAATCCAAAGGTAAGAGCTGCTCCAGATGGGAAGGAATGAGCAATAGAACTCTGGAAGTATGAAGAATCAAACTGAAAGGACATCCCCACAGAGAACACCAGCTCTCTAGCAATGGCTACCTACCAAAATTGGAACACTGCAGTGACAGAAGAATTTCAAACATGTATTGTAAGAAAATGCAATGAAAAGCAAGAGAAAATCGATATCCAACACAAAGAAACCACACACAAAAAAATCCAGGAGACGGAAGAAAAACTCACTAAAGAAATTTAAACATTAAAGAAAAATCAAACAGAACTTCTAGAAATGAAGAATTTGTTCAAGGAATTGCAAAGCATAGTGGAAAGCCTCAAGAATAGGGTAGATCAAGCAGAAGAAAGAATCTCAGGGATTGAAGATAGCATCTTTCAATTAAACAAGTCAGTTGCAGAGATATATCAGAGAAATAAGAGAAAGAGCAAAGCCTATAAAAAATGTGGGATTATGTGAAGAGGCCTAACATAAAAATCAAGGCATCCCTGAGGGAGAAGAAGAACATACACAAGGGTTTGATAAACTGTTTGAGGATATAGTAGAGGAAAATGTCCCTGGCATTGCTAGAAATCTAAATATTCAGGTACAAGAAGCTCAAAGGACTCCTGGGAGACACATTGCAAACAGGAAGATACCACGACATGTAGTCATCAGACTGGCCAAAATAAAAATGAAACAGGTGCTCCTACAAGGCTTAAGGCAAAAGCACCAGGTTAACCTACAAAGAAAAACCCATCAGGCTAACTGCATGCTTCTCAACTGAAACCTTATAAGCCAGAAAATACTGGGGACCCATTCTCAGTCTCAGTCTTCTGAAACAGAATAATGTTAAGCCTAAATTTTTGTATCCTACAAAAGTATGTTTTTTATATGAAGGAGAAATGAAGAATTTGTCAGACAAGCAAAGACTGAGGGAATTCATCAAGACAAGAACTGCCCTCCAGGAAGTACTCAGAACAGAGTTACATACAGATCAGCACTATAGACACCCACCAGTGTAAAATTATCCAAAAGCTAAAGGTCTAAGGCCAGATACCACAAAGGCTCAAGAGAGAAAACAAAGCAAGAAAGCTCAATTCACCAGGATGAATGGAAATCTGCCCCACTTATCAATTCTTTCAATAAATGTGAATGGCTTAAACTGCCCACTAAAGAGACAAGGCTGGCCAAATGGACAAATATACACAAGCCAAGTATCTGCTGTCTTCAGGAAACACATTAACCGACAAGGATGTATTCAGACTCAAGGTGAAGGGATAGAAAACAATATTTCATGCAAATGGAAGCCAAAAGAAAGCTTGCAGGGCAGTTCTGATTTCAGATAACTTAGTCTTCAAATCAACAAAAGTAATGAAAGTCAAAGATGGTCACTATATAATGGTGAAGGGTACAATTCAACAGGAAGACATAACAATTCTAATTATTTATGCACCTAACACAGATGCACTCAGATTCATAAAGCAAATCAATCCTACTTGATATAAATAAAATGATAAACAGCAACACAGTAATAGCCAGAGACTTCAACACCCACCAGACAGACCAGGAGAGATCCTCCAAACAGAAAATAAACAAAGAAATGATGGATTTAAACAGAACTGTAGAACAAAAGGGACTAACTGACATTTACAGAACATTCTACGCCAAAAAAACCACTGAATATACATTTTTCTCATCAGCTAATGGGACATTCTCTAAGATTGGCCATATCCTAGGACACAAAACATGTCTCAACAAATTTCAAAAAAAAAAAAAAATTATGCCATGGATATTCTCAGACCACAGTGGAATAAAATTAGAATTCAACTCCAATAGAAACTCTCATCTCTACACGAAGTCATGCAAACTAAACAACCTTCTGCTGAATGATTACTGGGTTAAGGAGGAAATTAAGATGGAAATCAAAATATTCTTTGAAATAAATGAGAAAGGAAACACAAGTTATTAAAATCTGTGGGATACAGCTTAAGCAGTACTGAGAGGAAAATGTATATCCATAAATGCCTACATCCAAAAGAAAGAAAGATCACAAATCAACAATTTAACGAATAGTGTCAAAGAACTGGAAAAGTATTAGCTTTTCTTATCACCTGGGATCACTTTCCTTTTGCCTGAAAAATTTGTTATTTTTATTAGTAAGGCTTTTATGTTGGCTGGTGGTGCAGTCCCTCATATTTTCTTTTCCTGAAATATCTTATTTTGCTTCCACTTAAAAAGAATGTTCTTTGGCTATTGAAATTTTTGCTGGAAATTATTTTTTCAGTATCTTGAAAAGGTTAAATCATTATTTTGTCTTCCCTTGATTCTATTCAAAGGTAATGTGTTTTATACTTTCTGGTGATTTTTAAGATTTTCTCTTTGAATTATAGTTTTAGCACTTTTGCTATGGACATGCCTAGCTGTGATCTTATTTGAATGCATCTGCTTGAGATTTTTAGTATTTCTTGAATCTATGGCTTTATATCTTTCATGAGCTTAGGAAAATTCTTGGCCATTATCTCTTATGTTATGTCTTAAAATACTACTTATGCCTCACTCTCTCTTTTCCCTTCGGGATATCAATTAAATATATAGTCTACCTTTCTGATATATCCTTTATATCTTTTATTTCTCTCTCTCTCTCTTTCTGTCTCTCTTTGTTTATGTTTTTCATCTTTTTCTTCTTCCCGTGCTTCAGTCTGGATATTTTCTATGCCTTAGCTTCCACTTCACTAATCATTTTTTTATTCTCTACTGTTAAACACATTTTTAAATTATTAATTTTAATTTTTCTGCTCTGGAATTTGCATTTAATTCTTTTTTATTGATTCTAGTTCTCCGCTGAAATTCTTTATTTTCCCCACAATTTTCTTGAACATATTACTTATAGTTATTTTAAGGTTTCTTTCTGATAACTTCAATATCTGGAACTTGTATACATTCATTTTGAATATTTTTCTCTTGAGTTTTGTTCATTTAAAAAATCTAGTATATATTATAATTTTTATTGAATCCTGTATGTTATATAAAAACTTGTAAAGACAATTTGAGGCTCTTAATTATGATATCTTCTTCTGGAGAGGATTAACTTTTGATTATGGGAGGTAGTTATGATAGAGGCAGACTATCTTAATACAATCAATGATTGAGCTGAATGAAGGCTGGTTTTTAATATTTTTGAGGGATTGTTTATTTCTGGTTTTTGCTCTTTGTCCTGAGTCTACACACTTAGGGATCCCAACTCAAACCTGGTGTGTTATCTTCCACCTTGATGTGCCCTGAGCTATAATTTTTGCTTCACCAGTTACATGAGATATCTGAAGTCTCTCTTTGGCTTCCCCACATTTGGCTATAACTTAAGAATTGAAAAATGCCTTGGGATGTAAAGCAGTGTGAATGTGAGGTTTAGATATCCATGTTTCCCTTATGTCCAGAATCATATCTCTCATTTTTCTCTGATTTCTTCATTAAAAATTAAAGAATTATCAATATCTGCTGCTTCTTAGTAGGAGGGCTAAGTCTGATAGACGTTTAATATCCATATCTAGAGGATAATTTTCATGGCTTGTATGGCATTTCTCATTCTCTGGGGAACACATATAGAGATAGGACTAGATGTGAAAGAAATTTATTGGTAAAATATTTGTGGGGATGTTTAATGAAGCAGAAAGAATCAGCAGGCAAAGAGAGTTTTTATTTTTTTATTTCAGCTTATTATGGGGGTACAAAAGTTTAGGTTATGAATATTGCCCATGCCTCCCCATCCCCTGAGTCAGAGCTTCAAGCGTGTCCATTCCCCAGACACTGCGCATTGCACTCATTATGTAGGTATACACCCATAGCCTCCCCCTACCCCCCACATCTGTCCAACCCCCAATTGGTGTCATTCCCAAATGTGCACTTAGGTGATGATCAGGGAAACCAATTTGCTGATGAGTACATGTGGTGCTTATTTTTCCATTCTCGGGATACTTCACTTAGTAGAATGGGTTCCAACTCTCTCCAGGAGAACAAAAGAGATTCTATATCACCATTATTAAAAGAGAATTTTTAGATTGTGATTCAGGTACGATACCTGCAAAAGAAGAGAGAGAAGAAAGTAATGGGTAAGAAGATCCTCTGGCCACAGAAAAATTTGATAAAGTTTCAGCAGGCCTATATGGAGACCTCGAGGGCAGGAATGGGCCAGCCCTGATACCCTCATTATATGTATTCACTGACTTGGAGCAGCACTGAGTAAGTGTAGTCTCAAAATTCATAGGGGTAGTAGATGAAACAATTATCTTTGTTTTATACTCCTTTGAAAGACGTCTAAGTGGGGTATCTCCACCCTGCTATATACCACCTCTGTGCTGCACATTTCTATTCTTCCGTATATGTTCATGGAGCATCTCCTCCATGGTTCTTGTATAACTTTATTACTGGGGAGAAACTCAGAAAATGGAAATTAATGGGGTAAACTACTGCTTTCATCACTGTATTTGGTCTCAGGCTACACCTACTACTCATCTCCTACCTTGACTATCCCCTCAGTAGGTCTTGATGGCTTACTTGGTCATTTGATCCAACAATTCTTAAAATGACTGAGTCCTTGATAATCATTCCTTTCTCAGACTAGAGTTGTTGCAGATGTCCAAATAGTGATGGAAATACCAAAATGTGATCAAATATATCACCTAAGTTCCACACATTTTCTCTCTGACACTATTGTGTAAAAGGAGTCCAATCTCCTCCTCCTGATTAGGGTTAGTAATCCTTGCTACCATGTTGAGTCCTCATCTGCTGGTTGGTGGACACAAGGAGACCAGATAATCCAAGTGGCAGCTGTAGCTTCTACTTCAGCAGGACTTTTGCCTAATCCCAGGCAAAAGTATATCTATTAGGGACCCAGACATCTAATCTTGCAGAGCCCAGAACTGTGGGGACAGGAACACAAAATACTCTACCGGGTCATTTGGAGTAATAAGAAGTGAGGCCACTCCTGCTTCCACTCCTTAGTTCCCAGAATCATATTTCATTTCTACTGGGGGCACTGTACCATATAAAGGTCTCTTATTTAATTCATATGCTGCATCCTAAAGGGTAGAATTCTACCCTTGCAGAGTATTGCCTGAAAGCTGCCACTTCAGCTATACCTTAAATTGGTCGTTCCAACATTCTGTGCTACTGGCTGATTCTAGATTTTGTGGTATGTGATCTTGACCCACTAACATACCTCATATCAGATATTCTGTGAGCTCCTGCATAATGATGCTGACTGAGGCTCCATGAACAAGAAAAGTAAACCCATACCAGAATAGGCATCTCTCTTTAAAAAGATAAACCTCTGACCCTTCCAGGAGAGAAGCTCAATGCAGTGATCTTACCACCAAGTAGCTGACTGGTCTCTTTGAAGAATAATATATTATTGGAGTTCAGCATTGATTTTGTTGCCAGCAGGATGGACATTGGGAAGCAGCAGTAGCTAGGTGGATCTTGATAAGATGGAGTGTATGCTGTTGGGCCCATGCATAGCCTCCACCTCTGTCACCTGGCTCATTCTGTTTATGTGCCCATAGTGCCAGTTATGGGGTGATCAAAATACAATGTTTAACTAATGCCAACTGGCAAAGTTATTTTGTCTATATATTTATTCAATGTCTCTTCTGGGTGGATATTCTCTTCAGGGAATTAACATATGATGCAAAAGTCTTTCTACTTAGTGCTCACTCCCATATGTACAACATGCCACTACTCAACACCTCCTTGTCTTCCATCTTCCAGTCCCTTTCCTTTCATACATCTGATCAGGTAGGTAGGACATGGAACATTGTTTAGATATATGTATATGTTCTCACCTCAGGTGATGACCAGGTGACATTTATTTCATTTAGTTAGTGTTCTCTGATGACTGGTGATAAATTCTCTTAGTTTTTCTGTATATGAAATAATCTGTTTCTAATAAATAGAGAACATATATTCTTTAAAAGATACACAAAATATTCATGCCATTCTTGTGAATGCTTAGGCTATGCTTACTTTGGGCTACTCCTAGCCAATGATGGAGAAGGATTAGGTACTAATGACAGCCCAATCGTGATCAATGCAAGATTCACCCTAACAGCAAATTTAAGTCAAAGACTTTACCTTGGCCTGGCTGAAAATTTCTGGAAATATTCTGTAGCCTGAGGCTTTTCCAACTTGATCCTTCCAGTGGATCTGGCTTATTATTTTTCCATTCAAATATTTTACATCCTAATTAAGTGTTGATGTGCTTGATCTATTGATTTTTGGAAGTGGTATTTTAAAATCTTCTACCATGTTTATTCATAGGTCTATTTTTCTAAGTTTAATTCTGTCAGTTTGAGCTTTATATATTTTGACCTTCTATTGTCAGGTATATAAAAACTTTTGGTTCATTTATCCTCTTTAGATTTTCCTATAATTTTAAAGTAATGTTTCTCTTATTATTATTTCTACTTTTGCCTTAAGTTATACTTTGTTTATTGTTAGATTTTAGAATTTTCTCACCTACTATCTATCTGGTACATCTGGATATAGATTGATTTTTATTTATCTTGCTTAGTATATAGATTATATTTTAAATCTGAGAATTAGTGCATTTTTCAATTTTCAGAAAAATGAGTTCTTACCACTTCAACTAGCACTTTTTCATTATTCCCTTATTGTATTCTTTTAGAACTACTATTAAATATATACTGGCATTCTTCAGTCTACCATCTTTTTACTTATCTTCCTTCTCATACATCTTATGATATTTTTTTTCTCTGTCCTGCTTTATGGATGAATTCCTCAGGTTATCTCCCAATTTTCTCATTCTCTCTTCAAGGTCCAGTCAAAAGTTTATCCTGCCCATTAATACTTTTATTCTAATTACTAAAATTTTCTTTTCTAAAGTTTATAATAGATTACTGTTGATAAACATGTTACTTTGTTTCTGCCTGCTTTTCCTTTGTTATTCTTATTATACATTTTGTTCATTACTTTATCTCTATGAATATCCTAAACACACATGTTAAAGTATTTTAAAAATATTCCATTATTTTGTTTTGCTTCTTGAATCAGAGACACTTCTTTCTCCCTCTTCTTTTCTTTACCTATTCCGTACTAGAAGTTATGCTCTTACCTTTACCTGGCCCGCTGGTATCCTCAGTTCCAAACAAGTATGTTTTAGTTTGGGATATCTTATAATAAGACTCTGAAGCAAAGATTCCAGTTTAAATAGTTTATTTTGGATGTAATGGAAGAAAACACTAAAGGGAATGAGAAAGAGGGACAAAGAAGGGAAAGTAGCCAAAAGAGTTTGTCATCAAGCAAATTATCACTGTAGGTAAATTAAGCTTATTTTTTTCTGAGAAACTCTGAAATCTAATGTAAAATACCCACCTCAGGCATATCTCAAAGAAAGACTAAGGGAGCTGGGATATCTATGCACCAGTTTCTGTCAGTCACTGATTGAGGGCTACTCTGGGAAATGTTAATTTGTTGGCACTTCTGGCTTGTTGCATGGGTGACATATAGGGCTTCATATACGAGAGAAAGCCTGCAGGCAAATATATATATTTTTTGGCTCTTCGAAGTCAGGTCAGTGTGGTGCACTGATAATGTCTAATATATAGGGTGTATTAATGGTTCATATTTGCTGTCTCACACTCATGTTGTGCATATTGCAGATTCAGTCACTACAAGGACTTTATTCAGGATCTTCTCATGATTCTATGGTTTCTGTCCTTGAGCCTTCCAAGATACGTCACTTCACATAGTGTGCCTCAGGCTGAGATTCATTTTTTTTTTTTTTATTTCAGCTCTTCATGGGGGTACAAAAGCTCAGGTTATATACATTGTCCATGTCCCGCCCATCCCCTTGAGTCAGAGCTTCAAGCGCGTCCATTCTCCAGACAGTGAGCCTGGAACTCACCATGTAGCTATACCTCCATCCCCTCCCCCCAACCCCCAACTCCCGAAGTCAGCACCTTCAAGCATGACCATTCCTCAGACGGTGCACAACACATTCATCATGTAGGCATACACCCATCCCCTCCCCCCACCCCCCATCTCAGTCTGATATCCAATTGGTATCCTTCCCTGATGTGCATTTAGATGATGATCAGGGAAACCAACTTTCTGGTGAGCACATGTGATGCTTGTTGTTCCATTCTTGGGATACTTCACTTAATATAATGGGTTCCAACTCTCTCCAGGAGAACCAAAGAGATGTCATATCACTGTTATTTGTTACAGCTGAGTAATACTCCATGGTATACATATACTACAGTTTACTAATCCATTCGTGGATTGATGGGCACTTGGGTTGTTTCCACATCTTTGCAATTGTGAATTGTGCTGCTATAAATATTCAGGTACAGGTATCTTTGTTAGAGAATGACTTTTGTTCTTTTGGGTAGATGTCCAATAATGGGATTGCTGGATCGAATGGTAGGTCTACTTAAATCTGTTTAAGGTATCTCCATAATGCTTTCCACAGGGGTTGCACTAGTTTGCATTCCCACCAGCAGTGTATGACTGTTCCTGTCTCTCCGCATCCACGCCAACATGTGTTGTTTTGGGATTTTTTGATAAAGGCCATTCTCACCGGAATTAAGTGGTATCTCATTGTGGTTTTGATTTGCATTTCCCTGTTGGTTAGGGATGTTGAGCATTTTTTCATGTTTGTTAGCCATTCTTATATCTTTTTTTGAAAAAATTCTATTCATGTCTTTGCCCATTTTTTGATAGGATTGTTTGATTTTTTCTTGGTGATTTTCCTGAGCTCTAAATAGATTCTTGTTATCAGTCTTTTATCTGATGTGTAGTATGTGAAAATTTTTTCCTATTCTGTAGGCTGTCTGTTTATTTTCGTGACTGTTTCTTTGGCTGTGCAAAAGCTTTTTAATTTAATCAGGTCCCATTCGTTTATTTTTATTGTTACTGTGATTGCCTTAGGAGTCTTCTTCATAAATACTTTGCCTAGGCCAATGTCTGTAAGAGTCTTTCCTACATTTTCTTCTAGAATTCTAATCATTTCCCATTTAATGTTTAAATCTGTTATCCACCGTGATTTGATTTTTGTGAGAGGTGAAATCTGTGGGTCCTGTTTCAGTCTTCCACATGTGGCTATCCAGTTTTCCCAGCACCATTTATTGAATAGGGATTTTTGTCCCCAGAGTATGTTTTTGTCTGTTTTGTCAAAGATTAAATGGCTATATGAGGATGGTTTTATATTTGGATTTTCTGTTCTGTTCCACTGGTCTGTGTCCCTGCCCTTGTGCCAATACTAGGCAGTTTTAAGAACCATGGCCTTGTAGTAAAGTTTGAAGTCAGGCAAATTAATACCTCCCATTTTGTTTTTATTGCTTAAAATTTCTTTTGCTATATGGGGTCTTCTCTGATTCCATACAAAGTGTATAATTATTTTTTCTAAATCTGTGAAAAATGATTTTGGTAATTTAATAGGAATTTCATTGAATCTATAGATTACTTTGGGTAGTATATACATTTTAACAATGTTGATTCTTCCAATCCACGAGCATGGTATGATTTTCCACCTATTTATGTGTTCTTCAATTTCCTTCCTTAGTGTTTCATAATTCTCTTTTTAGAGGTCCTTTACCTCTTTAGTTAAATATATTCCTAGATATTTTATTTTCTGTGTTGCTATTTGAAAGGTATTAGGTCCTTAATTTGGTTCTCCGATTGAATGTTATTGGCATATATGAATGCCTTTGATTTGTGTGTATTGATTTTGTAACCTGAGACTTTACTGAATTCATTAATTAATTCTAGGAGTCTCTTGGTTGAGTCCTTGGGGTTTTCCAGATATAACATCATATCATCAGTGATGAGTGAGAATTTGATCTCTTCTGTCCCTTTTGGACACCCTTGATTCTGCTTTCTTGCCTGATAGCTCTCGCAAGGACTTCTAATACTATGTTGAAAAGTAATGGGGACAGTTTTCAGCCTTGTCTGGTTCCAGTTCTGAGTCGGAATGCTTTCAATTTTTCCCCGTTCAGTATGATGTTGGCTGTGGGTTTGTCATATATGGCTTGTATCATTTTTAGGTAGGTCCCGTTTATACCTATTTTGTTAAGTGTTCTTATCATAAAAGGGTGTTGAATTTTGTCAAATGCTTTTTCTGCATCTATTGAGAGGATCATATGGTCTTTATTTTTGCTTCTATTTATGTGGTGAATTACATTTATAGATTTTAGTATGTTGAACCACCCTTGCCTCTCTGGGATGAAGCCTACTTGGTTGTGATGAATTATTTTTTTAATAAGCACTTGGATACGATTTCCTAGGATTTTATTGAGAATTTTCGCATCTATGTTCATGAGAGAAATTGGTCTGTAGTTTTCTTTTTTTTTTTTTTTTTGCATCCTTTCTTGGTTTTGGTATCAATGTTATATTGGCTTGGTAAAATGTGTTGGGGAGAATTCCATCCTCCTTGATATTGGAGAATAGTTTATATAGGATGGGCACCAGTTCCTCTTTGTATGTGTGGTAAAATTCGGGTGTGAGCCCATCTGGACCAGGGCTTTTCTTTTTGGGAAGGTTTTTTATTGCTGTTTCAATTTCAGTTCTTGATATTGGTCTATTCAGGAATTCTGTTTCTTCCTGATTGAGCTTGGGAAGGCTGTGTGTTTCTAAAAATTTGTCCATTTCCTCCTCATTTTCTAATTTGTGTGCATAAAGATTTTGATGTCATGTATCTCTGTGGCATCGGTCGTGATTTCTCCTTTTATGTTCCTGATGGAAGTTATTAGAGATTTTTCTTTTCTGCTCTTGATTAGTCTAGCCAGTGGTGTGTCTATTTTGTTTATCCTTTGAAAGAACCAACTTTTTATTTTATTAATTTCACTTATGGTATTTTTGTTGTCCTTTACATTTAATTCTGATTTGATCTTAATAATTTCTCACCTTCTGCTGGGTTTGGAGTCTCTTCCTCTTTCTCTAGCTCTTTGAGTCTATTCATTAAGTTGTCTAATTGTAAGTTTTTTGCTTTTTTTTTTTCTTTTGTTTTTTTTATTTCAGCTCATCATGGGGGTACATAAGTTCAGGTTATATACATTGTCCATGTCTCGCCCATCCCCCTGAGTTTGCCTTTTTGAAATAGGCATTTATGGAAATGATTTTTCCTCTCAGGACTGGTTTAGCTGTGTCCCATAGATTTTGATAAGTTGTATCTCCTTTGTCATTTAATTCAAAGAATGTTTTGATTTCTAACCCGATTTCTTCCTTTACAAAATAGTTGTTCAGGAGAAGGTTGTTTAGCTTCCATGACTTTGAGTAGAATGAGAGTTTATTTTATTGTTCATTTTTACTTTCATTCCACTGTGATTTGAGAATATGCACGGTATGATTTCTATATTTTTAAATTTTTTAAGACATGCTTTATGTCCTAGGATATGGTCAGTCTTAGAGAATGTCCCATGAGGTGATGAGAAGAATGTATATTCAGTGGATTTCAGGTAGAATGTCCTGTAGATGTCAGTCAGGCCCATTTATTATAGCATTCTATTTAATTCTACTATTTCTTTGCTTATTTTCTGTTTGGAGGATCTGTCCTGTGCTGTCAGTGGGGTGTTAAAGTCTCCAGCTATTACAGTTTTGTTGTCTATCATTTGGTTCAGATCAAGTAGGGTTTGCTTTATGAATCTGGGTGCACCTAAGTTGGGTGCATATCTATTAAGTATGGTTATTTATTCTTGTGGAATTGTGCCTTTTACTAGTATGTAGTAACCATCTTTGTCTCTTATTACTGTTGTTGGCTTAAAGATTAAGTTATTGGAAATTAAAACTGCCACACCAGCTTTCTTTTGGCTACCTTTTGCTTGAAATATCAATTCCCATCCTTTTATTTTCAGTCTAAATGCATCTTTGCAGGTTAGGTGAGTTTCCTGAAGACAGCAGATAGTTGGTTTGTATTTTTTTATCCATTGGCCCAGTCTATGTCTTTTGAGTGGGGAATTCAGACCCTTGACATTTATTGAGAGAACTGATAAGTGGGACTGATTTCTGTTCATCTTGTAGGGTAGAACTTCATTGCTATGTTTTCTCTCTTGAGCCATTGTGGTGGCTGGAATTTGATCTTTAGCTCTTGGGTGGTTTCACATTTGTGGGTCTTTGTTGTGCTGATCTGTGTGTAACCCTCTTTTGATTACTTCTTGGAGGGCTGGTCTTGCCTTGGTGAATTCCCTCAGTCCTTGTTTATCTGAGAATGTCTTGATTTCTCCTTCATATAGAAATCTTAGCTTAGCTGGGTGCAAGATTCTAGGCTGGGCATTATTCTGTTTCAGATGAGTAAGAATGGGGCCCCAACTTCTTCTTGTAAAGTTTCAGTTGAGAAATCTGGCATAATTCTAGTGGGCCTTCCTCTGTATGTTACTTGTTTCTTTCTTCTTACAGCTCAAAGAAGGGTCTCTTTAGTGGATAATTTGGTCAGTCTGATGACTACGTGGAATTGTGTTTTCCTATTTGCTACAAATCTCCCAGGGGTTCTTTGAGCTTCGTGAACCTGTATATCTAGAGTTTTAGCAAGGCCTGGGAAATTTTCCTCTATTATGTCTTCAAATAGCTTATCGAGCCCTTGCTTATTATCTTCTTCACCCTCAGGGATGCTGATAACTCTCACGTTAGGCTTCTTCACATAATCCCACATTTCTTGTAGACTCTGATCTTTTTTCTTATTTCTTTGCTCTATCTCTGTGACTGTCTTATTTAATCGGAAAGAGTTATCTTCAATCTCTGAGATTCTTTTTCTGTTTGATGTACCCTGTTCTTGAGACTTTCCACTGTGCTTTGTAGCTCCCTGAATAAATTCTTCATTTCTAGGAGCTCAGTTTGGTTTTCTTCAATATTTCAATTTCCTTAGTGAATTTTTCTTCCAAATCCTGGATTTTTTTTGTGGTTTCTTTGTGTTGGTTATCCATTTTTTCTTGTATATTATTCAGCTTATTTGTAATCCATAACTGAAATTCTTCCTGTAACATGTTGTTATTTTGAATCTGGTTTGTGTCAATTGGAACAGAGGTGGTATTTCTCTTTGGGGGTGAGGTTTCCATTTGGTTTTTTGTGCTCCACATATTTTTCCGCTGAGCCCTTCCCATCTGGCTCTATCGTTAGATCTTTTCTCACAGCTTTAGTCTGGCTAACAGCACACCTTGTACTCTGTTCTTAGTCTGTGAGACAATCTAGGTGTGTTGCTTCCTTTGTACAGAGAGGGATACTGTTGTGTGTTGTTTAGAGTTTTTTCTATCTCAGTTGGACTGCTTCTGATGGGTCCACCCCCAGAGGATTTTCTTGACCTAAGACCAGTTTGGCAAGTTAAGTCACTGTGTTGTGGACTTTCAGTTAGCAGGCAGGATTGACACTATTTGCAAGCAGAAAGTCTCTCTCGCTCTCTCTTTTTTTTTTTTTTTTCCTGTCTTTTGGTTCTTCCTCTAGATGGGTGGTTTCTGTCTCTTTCCACAGGAAAGACACTGGCTAGGGGGATGAGGTTGTGCCCTCGCTTGCTCAGTGCCCCAGCTGCTGCAGGTCCCACGGGCAAAGGTCTACCCTGTCCCAATGTCCCCAAGGTCCAGGCTCCACACTCTTGCGTCTTGGGAAGCACTCAGTGTTCACACCCGGACAGGGGCCCTGCAGAGGGTCCATGGACCAGGGGAGGGAGCCCCCTGGGGAGCCACCTGGCACCCTATGACTCTGCAGCAGCTAGGCCTTTGACCCCACAATGGCGGCTGCCCACCCGCAGATCACCAGCAGTGGGGGTGAATGTTCAGGGTCTGGTAGGAACCAGAGCTGAGTGCCTGGCAAGCTCAGGAGTATACAGTAGCTCCCTGGCTGTCTTTGGAGCTCCACGTCTCCCACGGTGATTCTGCCCCGACTTCAGTCAGATCCCTGATTGAATGGGTGTGGAGGTCAGTGGGGAGAACAAGCTGCTTTGCTGTGGGGCTAAACCCGCCTCACTGGTTGGTGAGGCGGGTACAGCTGTCCCGCACTCTGCTATCTATTTTCCATCCTGCACTCTCCAAATTATCTCAGTCTGATTTCCCACTCGCCTCTGTTTTTTCTTGTTCTCTGTGTCCCACGGTGAATCTCCGTGGGTTCACACCATCGTTCTTGCAGGGGAGCAATCCTCTAGCATTGTGGCAGCGAGATCCATGCCTTCCTCTCCGGGAGCACGAATCCAGGAGGTCACCTCCACTCCGCCATCTTCCCTCACCTACTGTATCTTTTCAATGTTTAGATTTGTTTAGAGACATAAATACTTACCCTTATGTTACAGTTGACTACACTACTCAGTACAGAAACATGCTGTAGAGGTTTGTAGTCTAAGAGCAATAGGCTATACCATATAGCCTAGATGCGTAGTAGGCTATTCCATCTAGTTTTGTGCAAGTACACTCTATGATGTTTGCACTATGACAAAATTGCCTAATGGTGCATTTCTCAGAATGTATCCCATTGTTAAGTGACTCATGACTGTACATGAAAGAAAATATATAGATGGTCAATAAATGCATGAAAAGGTGCTTAACATCATTAGTCATTAGGGAAATACAAATGTATCAAGATGTAACATGTAATCCATGAATATGTACTATTATTATGTATCAATAAAAAAATTAAAAAATCACAATAAGATACCAGTATATATCCATTCATTATATTGTCTAAAATTAACCAAATTCTGACAAGGATGTAAAACAACTGGAACACTGATACACTGTTGGTGGAAATGTAAAGTTGTACAGTCACTTTAGAAAACAGTTTGGCTTGCCCTCAAAAAGTTAAAAATACTTCTTACCCTACGATCTAACAATGCCACTGCTGGTTATTTACCTAAGAAAAAAGAAAACACATTTCCATACTTGTATATGCCTGTTAATAGCAACTTGATCAGTAATAGCACAAAACTGGAGACTGCCCATATGTCTATGAGGAGGTGAATGCATAAACAAATTGTGGTATATCCATAATGAAATATCACCCAGGTATAAAAAGATGTGAAATGTTGATGTGCATAATATGGATAAATGTTAAAATGTTTATAGTTATTAGAAGAATTAAATTAAGATTAGTCTATGAACTTTTCACACAAAACTGTAGAAAATGCAAATTAATTTATAGTGAAACAAAACTGATCAGCAGTTGTCTTGGACAGGAGGGTTATTAGGTATTAATTGTGTATTAGGTCAATTCTAGGTTCTGTGTACCCATTGGTGAACAGTACAGATGAGCTTCATACATTCCTGAAATTTGCTGCACTAGAGTAGTGGAAGAGGCAAAAAATAAACAAATAAGTAAAAGTAAGCACACTATTAGAAATTGTGGTAACCATATGAAGGGAAGAAAATAGTGAATAACAGATAATACTGTAGGTTGTGAGGATTAACTCTAAATCTGGTGGTCAGGGATGGCTTCTCTGAGTAGTTAGCAATACACTGGAACCTGAAGGATGAGAAGTAGATAGCTACGTAAGATTTGGGGGAACAGGCATCCCGTACAGGAAAGAACATATTCAAAACCCTGAGTTGAAAAAGAGATTCTCTTGAAGAACTTAAATAAAGTCCAGTGTAGCTCGCTTCAAATAGTAATATGGAGAGTGGTGTGAAATGAGGTAGGAGATGTAGTCCTAGGTAAGATCGTGCAGGAATTTGTAGGTTTAAATTCTATTTTAAAGGCAGTAGTAAGTGATGAAGGCTTTTAAGCATGGTGACGTGATCACATATCAGCTTTTAATAGATTTTCTTACTCTTGCACAGGACAGTAGGGGAGCAAAAATTGAATCAGGGATAATAGTTACTCTTGAAGTACACAATTTTTTCCTACACAGAAACACAAAAAAACTATTGACAATGATTGCCTTTGAGTTCTGAAATGGGGAAGAGGCAGAGGGAAATATTGCTTTTCATTTAATATCTTTAAGTATTATTTGAACTGGTTAAAAAAAGTTGTATTTATTGGTACTGGGCAAAGGGAACAAGTTTCATGCACCTTTGTAAGGGAGGAAATAAAGAGTTATTTTGGATATGTTTAGATGATTATGAGAAGTTAAAGTGGGATATCAAGCAGACAGTTGACTATATAAATTCAATATCTGAGAAAGAGATTAGAGCTGTATGTACACATCTGAAAATCTTTGGCATATTGATAGAATTCAAACCTATGGATGAGATTAACTAGGGTAAGAGTGTGCAGAGATGTAAGAAGAGAGCTTAAGACTGAGGTCTGAATAAAACTAATATTAGAATTCAAGTAGAGAAAGGTGAGTCAACAAAGAGGAATAAGAAGGAGATGCTAGAAATGTAGAAAGCAAACCAGGAGGGAGTAGTATCAGATAAGCAAAGAGAAAAGACGATTTCAAGAAAAAACGTTGCCAAAAATTGTTATTCATACAAGTAAAATGATCAATGAAAACTCAAATAATTCAAAGAGGGTCGCATTTGTCTAGTACTAAGGTTCAGGGTGTGTCTCATTTTCTCTAGGCTGCAATGATTATGCTTATCATCACTGGGTCTTTGCCCTCTTCCATGTCTTGCTTCCATACTTCAAGGTGACTATGATAACTAATAGTAATTTATCCTAGAAACTGTAGTTAAAATGACTCAGCAGATACTGTCTTAATAAATAGGCAGAGGGGTATAAAATCATTCATGTTGGGCTTATTTGTGAGATAGCTTTTCCACAGCAGTGTCAGAGGGAGAAGCTGTAAACACTAGTTCAGAAAAAAAAAGCCAGCACCAACTGAATGTGGGAGATGACAAAGGATGTAACTATTTGAACTAAGTGATCAAAAGGGAAAAGAAGAAATGAGTATTTAAGCAAGTGTGTATAAGATATCAATTCTTTTACTTTCTGTTTTTTTTTAATTTTAGGTTTCTTTGTCCTGGTTACTTGAAAAATTAGTTTGAGGATATCTATATTTTTCTTTTCAAGTATTTTCTTTCACCAGTTTTAGATATAATAAACACACTTTTATTTATTCATTATTTTTTAATGTTGACATCTGTGTAGATACAGTATTATTTTAGATTTTTACATTTTTCATCTTTTTAGACTACTTATTAATCTAAAATTCAGGTCAACACTAGATTTCAGCCCGTTTTATCCATGGAAACCACAAATCAGAATGTCTAATGACTAACTACATAGTTACCCTGATCTACTGTTTTTGCTCTATCATCACAAATGTTTTCCATAATTTGCTTCTCTAATTATCTAACCCATATATTGTCCTGAAATATACTAGAAGTTTCTATTATTCTATTTACATCACCTTTACTCTTCTCATCTGCTATTTTCTTCCTCCTGCACACCTCCTACATCCACATCTTTCCTCTTCTTATTCAGATTTAATATGGACTTTTTATGTTAGGAAAAATTTTGTAATGCTGACAGTTGCAGCATAGGTATTCAGTCCTCCTTTCAACTTCTGGCACATTTTAGACATGCAGCAATAATTTTAACATCCCATCTTTAGAACTACTGCTCTGGGTATCCATGGCTTAGTGGCTTGATTCGTTACAAAGAAAATAACTAATGACGTACCATGTGATTATCTTGGTAGTGCAAAAGGGAATGTTGATGTTAGGTTCTAAAGTTCTAAATTGATGGCTATTCTAAGGAAACCAGTCAACATAAGAATAAGTCACAAATACTTGGCACTTGGTAGATTATTATTCTGAACAATATATTATACAAGAAGTAGCATTATCTATTGCTGTTTTGTATTACGCATTCTTTTTAGGACTGTGCAAAATACTACAATGAGTCTCTCTCTTGCTTTTCTCTTTCTTCCTTTTTTTCTTTGCTTTTCCTCTCTCCTTCCTTTTTTCCATCCCTCCTTCTCTTCTTATTCTCTTTCCCTCTTTCCTTCCTTCCTTCCTTCATACATTCCTTCTTTACGTTTCCTGATTAAAAAATACTTGCCAGGGAAATGATTAAAATTTTGATTTTTGGGGTTTAGTTATTATGTGTGCAGTTTATTACTTACTGCTATATTAGAGTTATGTATTGCATTTAAGAAGTTCATGTTCACCTGTGTCAAGCTTAAGTTGTAATGGTGTGGGAAAATTGACAGTTTCTGAATATTAACTGAGAATTATGGAGAATATCATAGGTAATTAGTTGTCAGAGATGATTGGAATTATAGGGCAGTTTATGAGTGCAAATTCAAAAGTTTTAACAATTAGACAAAGAATAGGTAATCACTGAATACCTACTATGAGAATAAAAGGCAACGTATTGGTGGGGAGCACAAAACTAGAAATAAAAAATATAGGTCCTAGTCTTAGTTTGTTGAATTAGTATGTGATCTTGTGTAAATTAACAAACTGGAATCAAGATTCTTAACTGTTAGTTGCTACAAAACCCAAAACCCACATCTGACTTATCTAATAGAAAAAAAATAGTAAAATGTGATGTAATGTGCTTTCTAAATTGTAATATATTGTAAAAATATGACAAATAATTTTATGATGCATCTAAATTTTAAGGGAACACCAGAATTAAAGGACAGCATGCTACATTTTGGAAGCATCTATGACAAGTAATAGATGTTACTTCTAAATTCCTCATGCATTCAGGGGGCCTGTAAATTGAGCCATACTTTCTTTCATCTTTCAACTTTAGTATCTTCATTTTCTTCGTGTTCTGCTCCTGTGCATTCATAGAATCCATGTGTCAGAATTTAGCATAAGAGTGTCGATGGAAAAGAAGCCAAAATCTGTAAAATAATTTAAAGAGGCTTATTCTGAGCCAAATTTGAGGACCATAACCCAGAGCCATGCCCAAGAAACCTTGAGCAAGTGGACCCCTTCATTTTTTTTCTTTTTTTACTTAAACAGCAGAAATTTATTATCTCACAGTTCTGAAGACTGGAAGTCCAAGATTAAGGGACCAACAGAGTTGGTTTCTAGTTAGGCTTCTCTTCCTTGGCTTGTGGCTGTCTTCCTGCTTCTTCCTCAGATGGCCTTTTACTCTGTGCACATGCATTCTGGACTCATTCAGTTTATTTTTTATAAAATTCCACTCCTTTGGGGTCCATTTATTTTATCAATATTTATTTTAATTTACTGTTTTTTATTGTTATTTCAGCATATTGTGGTGATACAAAAGTTTAGGTTATGTATATTGCCCTTGCCCCCCCCACCCCCAGAGTCAGAGCTTCAAACGTGTCCATCCCCTAGACAGTGCTCATCGCACTCATTATGTATGAATACACCCCTCCCCTCCCCCACCCACATCTGTCTGACACCCGATCAATGTTATTCCTAAAGGTGCTCTACCATTTGATCCAGCAATCCCATTATTGGGCATCTACCCAAAAGAACAAAAAACATTCTATAACTAAGATATCTGCACTCAAATGTTTATAGCAGCACAATTCACAATTGCGAAGATGTGAAAACAACCCAAGTGCCCATCAGTACATGAGTGGATTAATAAAATGTGGTATATGTATACCATGGAGTACTACTCAGCTATAAGAAACAATGGTGATATAGCACGTCTTATATTTTCCTGGAAAGAGTTGGAACCCATTCTACTAAGTGAAGTATCCCAAGAATGGAAAAATAAGCACCACATGTACCACCATCAAATTGGTTTCACTGATTATCAGTGCTTTATAGTTTTCAGTGTATAAGCCTTTCACCTCCTTGATTAAATTTCTTTCTTTTTCTTGGGGGAGGGTAGCTATTGTGAATGGGTTTATTCTCTTTATTTCTTTTTCAGACAAGATTGGGCACATTCAGAGTGGTATGGCCGTAGACTCTTTTTCAGATAATTTATTGTTAGTGTATAGAAATGCTATTGATTGGCTGGGAGTGCCTGTAATCCTAGCACTCTGTGAGGCCAAGGTGAATGGATTGTTTGAGCTCAGAAGTTCGAGAACAGCCTGAGCAAGAGCGAGACCCCATATCTACTAAAAATAGAAAGAAATTAGCTGGACAACTAAAAATAGATAGAAAAATTAGCCAGGCATGGTGGTGCATGCCTGTAGTCCCAGCTACTCAGGTGACTGAGGAAGAAGGATTGCTTGAGCCCAGGTGTTTGGGGTTGCTGTGAGCTAGGTTGACACCATGGCACTCTAGCCCAAGCAACAGAGTAAGACTCTGTCTCAAAAAAAAAAAAAAAGACATACAAAGGGCCAACAGGTTTAAAAACTGCTCAATATCACTAATCATTAGGGAAATTCAAATTAAAACTACAATGAGATACCATCTCTTACCTGTCAAAATGTCATCTTAAACTTTTATTATTATTATTTTAATAGCTATACCTGAAGAAATTTTATTATTATTTTTTAATCATCCCATACTTCATTTCAATATCTATGAATATTACAAAAATCTTTATGCACACAAACTGGAAAATGAGGAGGAAATGGACAAATTTTTAGAAACACACAGCCTTCCCAAGCTCAATCAGGAAGAAATAGAATTCCTGAATAGACCAATATCTAGAACTGAAATTGAAACAGCAATAAAAAACCTTCCCAAAAAGAAAACCCCTGGTCCAGATGGGTTCACACCTGAATTTTACCACATATACAAAGATGAATTGGTGCCCATCCTACATAAACTATTCTTCAATATTGAGAAGGATGGAATTCTCCCCAACACATTCTACCAAGCC
>MPIZ01001629.1:433657-496667 GCA_003258685.1 Prolemur simus | reverse complement strand
AATAAATAAAAAAAATAAAAAAAAAATAAAAAAAAAACTACAATGAGATACCATCTCTTACCTGTCAAAATGTCATCTTAAACTTTTATTATTATTATTTTAATAGCTATACCTGAAGAAATTTTATTATTATTTTTTAATCATCCCATACTTCATTTCAAAACAAGATGTCTTTTTTCAAAAAGATGAAAGATAAAAATGTTGGTAAGGAGATGGAGAAGAGGGAACCCCTGTATACTGTTGGTGGGGATGTAAATTTGATATAGCCATATGCAGAACAGTGTGGCGGTTCCTCAAAAAAACTAAAAATAGAACTACCATATGATCCAGCAATCCCACTTCTGGGTGGCATATATCCAAAAGGAAGGAAATCAGTATATTGAAGAGACATCTGCACTCTCATGTTTATTGCATTATTCACAATAGCCAAGATGTGCAATCAACCTAAGTGTCTATCAGTGAATTAATGGCTAAAGAAAATGTGATACACATACACAATGGAAAAAGAATAGTTGTACATTTCAAAATTGCTAAGAGTAAATTTTAAGTGTTGTTATCTCAAAAAATGTATTTGAGGTGATGGATATGCTAAGTAGCCTGATTTAATTATTGCACATTGTATTCATAAATTGTAATATCACTTTGGGGCAGGTGGGAGCAGGAGGAAGGGATGGATATACTCACATCTAATGGGTGCGGTGCGCACTGTTTGGAAGATGGACATGCTTGTAGCTCTGACCCAGGAAGGGCTAAGGCAATGTATGTAACCTAAACATTTGTACTCCCATAATATTCTGAAATTTAAAAAAATAACATCACTTTGTACTTCATAAATTTATACAGTTATAAATTGTCAATTTTCAATAAAAAAGAAAAAAACAAGTATGGGGGAAGACAAGACGTAGGGGATGATACTCAATAGCCAGAAAACTGTGGGGTAGTAAGAAAAATAATTATGTTCAGTGACATTACCAAGATGTCAGATTAGGAGATACCAGCCTTTACTCCCCACTAAAACAAATATAGATAGCTATTCAGAAACCAAAATAGTCCATAGAGGACTCAAGGGTCCATTAAAGAACCTGCAGTAACACATTGGAGCAAAAAAACATAGTATATCCACTGAGAAAGGATGCTGGTGTGATCAACATACCTGAGACACCAGAAGTTGTTTAGGAATGAAGAAGAAAGGCGGAGGTTATCAGTATGGTCCACAGCATCCTGCTCAACAAAGAGCACTAGTGTATTTTGCCACTTAGGTAACCAAAAGCTATTCCCACTGAAAAACCCCAAAGAGTGGAGGTGACTGTGCACACCCTCTTCCTAGGAGCAGCTGCTGTTATGACTCTGGGACTCCAGCATCCACCTCTCCCAAACCCGCACATACTCCTGAACCCAAGTCCATGGTTGCTCTGCAGCTATCAACAATCTAGACCCTGGCTCTGTAGCTGCAGTGTGCCTTCTCATTCCTTAAACAAGAGAGCCATCGCCATAGTGAGATAGTATGGACCCTGTCCCCAGAGACAAGATTTCTCTGTGCATGTCCAGGTACTGGACAATAAGAGCTCAGCTTCCAGAAAGTAGTAGCCTGTGCTCTGAACCCTGGCTCCAAGGCTGTAATGCATACACCCTTGCCTCAGACATGAGAACAACTGCCACAGTGAGTTAGCTTGCACCCCAGGCCCTGGAGCCAGGGTCTCTCTGCATGTGCCCATACTATGGGTACAAACTCATCCATCATAAATAACTATGTGTTTCCCTAACTCCAGAGCCACTGTAGCTCTGTGTACATCCATGCTCTTATCCACAGCTGTTCCAGGGAATCATGAGCACCTGTGCCTCATATACCATTACCCACTCTGCCTTAGCCCCCAAAATTGGTGTCATAACTGCCCCAGACCAGAGTTGTGACACTGCTTTAGACCTCAGCTCTGTGGCTAATCCATGTGTGATACTCATCAGACATTGGTGCCACTGCCACCATGAGTGGGTCTGCATGCCAGACCCAGGGACAAGAGGGATCCCCTGAGCCATAACTTCCCTGGTTATGGAAAAAGATATTAGGAAAATTGAGCAGCCATCACCACCAAAACCCCTAACATTCCCTGATGCCACTGTAGACATTTGTAGTATTATCCACTGACAATCACTTAAATCTTTGATATCACTGATGTCAGCTAACAGAGCTACATGGAGGCTACATTGCTGCACCCTAACCAGTGCCAGAACTACTGCACCCTACCCAGCTAGTGCCCTTTCACCACCACCACCCCCATGAGGGGAAGGTCTTTCCTCACTGAAATCAGCCTATAAAGTATAGAAGAGGTGACTTGTCCATCAAATTTGCAGACATCAACATAAAACAACAAACATAAAAAAACAAGGAGACATATCATCAACAAAAGAACACAATATTTTCCCAGCATCTGACCCAAGAGAAATGAATATATGCAAACTGATGGGCAAAGAATTCAAAGTCATTGTTATAAGGAAACTAAGTGAACTTCTAGAAAATATAGGGAAACAAATTAATTAAATCAGGAAAACAACAAATAGAAAAAATGCTTTTAGCAGAGGTCAAAGGTCTGTTCCCTGCCTCTGGACAAAGCTGCAGGGGAAGGGCTGAACTGGCCCCACTCAACCAGAAATTCTGCATGTGGAGGTGAGGCTGTCTGGGACCTTCAGTCTGCCAGTCTGCAACAGACCTTACTCCTTTCCACCCTCTGTTATTTTGTGGTTTCTCTCAGGCCTCTGCCAGCAGGTAGGACCTCAAGCCAGCTGAGTTCCCCCATGACTGGGATGAGAGCTGGGAGGTTCCCTGGCCAGGATCACAGCCTGAGCTGTGAGCATGGCCCTCCCATGGGAAGAGGGGTGCCCAGCCAACCTGATGCAGCTAGGACTCACTCTGATCTGCCCCTGTAGGCACGCACACCTTAGAAGACTAATATAAAAATATCCTCTCTGTGCCCCCAGGCAATGTGATTGAGACCTGGTTGTATGGGATCTGGCCTGCAGGCCTGACACTTAGGCCCTGGAAATCAATCTTTGACCATGCCAGGGAGAAAAATGCTGGTTCCAAGTCGCCCACGGGGTACCCAAGCTTGTTCAATGTCCTTCCACCTTGGGGTTTGAACCACTCTGCTGTAATCACTAGGCAAGCAGTGCCAAGAAGTGATGGCAGGTAGGGAGCTCACAGTCTGAGCACACCTCAGTCTACTGCAGGGACTCAAAAGGAAAGGTTCTAACCCCATTCCCTGTGGATGGATCCGGGTGGTGGCTAAATTGTCTCTCTTCGCAGCCACAGGTGAGGGAAGGGAAGGGGAGAATAAAGGACGAGGTAGAGGAAGATCTGCACACTGGTCATCTATGATCCTCTCTTGAGGAGGTAGTCCACCCAGAATGACTGAGCTTTGGACTCACACTGATCAACTGGGACCCACTGGGCCCCTGTAAACAAAATGAAAACTTTAACAGAAAGTCTGATATAATTAAAAAACTAAAAATCAAAAATTCTGGAACTAAAGAATACAATGAATGAAATGAAAAAAACAGTAGAAAGTATCAAGAGGAGAATTGATCAAGCAGAAGAAAGAATCTGTGAACTTGAAGACAGATTACTTCAAATAGAGAAGAAAAAAAGCACACACACAAAAAAAAGAATGAAAAGCAATGAAGAAAGCCTATGGGGTTTATGGGACAGTATCAAGAGAGCTATTAATAATAATTAGTTTATAAAAGTTTAAATGGGAGAAAAAAAGAGAAAAAAGCAGAAATCATATTTAAAGATACAATAGCTGAAAACTTATACAATTTGGGGAAAGATATAAATATTCAGGTATGGGAAGGTCAAAAGTTTCCAGTCAGATTTAATTTGAAAAATATTATACAAAGACATAGTATAATCAGAATGTCAAATTCAAGGACATTTCTAGCAAGGCCAGGGAACTTTTCCTTAATTAGTCCCTCAAAAATCTTATATACATTGGCCTAGGCAAAGAATTTATGAGGAAGACCCCCAAAACAATCACAGCATCAACAAAAATAAATAAAGGAAACCTGATCAAATTAAAAAGCTTCTGCACAGCTAAAAACTATCACTGGAGTGAATAGGCAACCTACAGAATGGAGAAAATATTTACATGCTATACATCTGATAAAGGGCTGATAACTAGAATCCATGAACTTAAAGTAGGAGGACGATTATTTGATCTGGCAATCTTACTACTGGGCACCTACTCTAAGGAAAAAAAGACATTATATAAAAAAAGACATCTGCATTCAAATGCTCAGCAGCACAATTCACAATTGCAAAGCTGTGGAAACAACCCAAGTGCCCATCAATACATGAATGAATTAATAAAATGTATATGTATACCATGGAGCACTACTCAATCATAAAAAAATGGTAATCTAGTGTCTTTTGTAACAATGTGGATGGAACTGGAGACCATTCTTCTTAGTGAAGTATCACAAGAATGGAAAAACAAGCACGACATGTACTCAACACTAAATTGGAACTAATTGATCAATGCTTATGTGCACATATGGAAGTAAAACTCAAGAGAAATCAAGTAGGTGGGAGTGGAGAGGGGGATGGGTAAATTCACACCTAATAGGTACAATGCACACTAACTGGGTGAAGGGAACACTCATAACTTTGACTCAAATTGTACAAAAGCAAATTATGTAACAAAAATGTGTGTACCCCCATCATATTCTGAAATTTAAAAAATGATAAAGAGGCTGGACATGGTGGCTCTCACTGGTAATCCTAGTAGTCTGGGAGGCTGAGGTGGGAGGATCGCTTGAGGTCAGGAATTCGAGACCAACCTGAGTAAGACTGACACCCTGTCTCTACTAAAAAAATAGAAAAAGTAGCCAGGTGTGGTGGTGCATGCCTGTAGTCCTAGCTACTTGGGAGGCTGAGGCAGGAGGATCATTTGAGCCCAGGAGTTTGAGGTTGCTATGAGCTAGGCTGATGCCACAGCACTCACTCTAGCCCAGGCAACAGAGTGAGACTCTGCCTCAAAAAAATGATAAAGAGGTAAATTCATAAGCAGGATATTATAATTATAAATATACATGCATCTAACCTCAGAGTAGCTAAAAAAATAGGTCTAATTAATAGATTTGTAGGGATAGATATACTGCAATATAATAATACCAGAGGACTTCAATATTTCACTTTCAACAATTGACAGACCATCCAGACAGAAAATGAATAAGGAAATATTTATTAGACTTGAACCATACTTTAGACAAAATTGATCTAACAGATGCATACAGAACATTCTATTCAACATCAACAGAATATAAATTCATCTCAAGATGTGCAAAAGGAACATTCTCCAGGTTACATCATATGTTCGACCACAAAGAAACAAATTTAAGAAATTGAAATGACACAGTTGTAGTTCTCTAAAAATGGCAACATACAAAATTTACGATGTAAATTATTTAACTGTAGTAGCAATTCTGTTCATATGCAAATCAAATTTAAACACCACTTAATTATTAACATAGTATTTTAATAAATAAAGATATTCACTTGTTTCAAAAAAAAGAAATTGAAATCATAGCAAGTATCATTTGCCACCACAATTTTTTGAAACCATAAATCAATAATAGGAGGAAATTTAGAAAATTCACAAATATGTGTAAATTAAACAAAATGCTAGTGAACAACCAATGAGTCAAAGAATAAATCAAAAGAAAATAAAATATATCTTGAGACAAATGAAAATGGAAATACGATGTACAAAAACTTATGAGATGCAGCTAAAACAGTTCTAGGAGGGAAGTTTATAGTGGTAAAATTCTACATTAAAAAGAAGAATGATCTCCAATAATCAACCTAATTATACACCTCAAGGAACTAGGAAGAGTAGAACAAGCTATGCCCAGAGTTAGCAGAAGGAAGGAAATAAGAAAGATCAGAAAAAACATAAATTAAATATAGAATAGAAAAACAACAGAAAAAATCAACAACACTAGAAGTTGATTTTTTGAAAAGATAAAATCAACAAACTTTTAGCTAGACTAACAAAGAGAGAGAAGATAAATAAATAAAATCAGAAATGAAAGAACAGACATTACAACAGATGCCAGAGAAATACAAAGAATCATAAGAGACTACTGTGAACTATTATATGCTAACAAATTGGATAATCTAGAAGAAATGAATAAATTCCTGGATACATACAAACTACCAAGACCAAATCATGAATAAATAGTAGATTTGAACTGACCAATAATGAATGAGGAGATTGAATCAGTACTAAAATGTCTACCAACAAAGAAAAGCCCAGGACCTGATGGCTTCACTGCCAGATTTTTTCTGAACATTTAAAGAACAAATGCTAATCCTTTCAAACCCTTCCAAAAATTTAAGAGGAAGGAATACTTCCAAACTAATGTTATGAGGCTAGTGTTACCCTGATACCAAACCCAGCAAGCACACTCCAAAAAAAGAAAAGTGCAAGGCACTATACCTAGTGAACATAGATGCAAAAATCCACAATATAATATTAGTAAACCAAAATTCAAGAGCATTGTAAAAGGATCATTCACTATGATAAAGTGGGAATTATCCCTGGCAAGCAAAGATGGTTAAACATATGCAAATCAATAAACGTGATATACCTCATTAAAAAAATGAAGGACAAGAACCATGTGATCATCAGGACAGTTGCAGAAAAAATGTTTGACATAATTCAACATATTTTAATCATAAAAACTCTTAACCAATGATGTATATAAGGTATGCTACAGCATAATGACATGTATGTCAAACCCATAGCTAACATTATGCTCAACAGTAAAATGTGGGAAATTTTTGTCTCTAAGATCAGGAAAAAGAAAAGGGATGCATCCTCTCCCCACTTTTATTCACCATAGTATTCAAAGTCTTATCCAGAGCAATTAGTCAAAAAGAAAAGTTAAGTTCTTCTAATTTGGAAAGGAAGAAGTTGAATTGTTTGGGGATGACATGATCTTATATATAAAAGACTCTAAAAACTCAAACCAAAAAAAATTTTAGAAATAATAACAAATTCCGTAAAGCTGCAGGATACAAAAGGAGCATGTATAGATTGGTACATTTTCTATACACTAACAACAAACTATATGAAAAATAAATCAAGGAAACCATACTGTTTATGAAAGCTACAAAAGAATAAAATACTTAGGAATAAATTTAGTGGAGACAAAATATCTGTATACTGAAAAACTATAAAACATTGTTGAAAGAATTTGTAGAAGACACAAATAAATGGGAATATATCCTGTGTTCATGGATTAGAATAATTGATATTGTTAAAATCTCCATACTACCTAAAGCAATCCACAGATTAAATGCAATACCTATCAGAATTCCAATGACATTTTACACAGAAACAGAAAAAAAAATCTTAACATTCATATGAAACTAAAAACAAATCTAAATATCAAAAGCAATCTTTAGCAAAACAAAGTTAGAGGCATACTACCTAATTTCAAAATCTACTACAGAGGTATAGCATTCAAAACATGATACTGGCATAAAAACAGACACATTGACAAATGGAACAGAATAGAGAGCCTAGAAATATATTCACTAATTTACAGTGAATTGATTTTGACGAAGATGCCAAGAACACACAATAGGGAAGGAACAATCTCTTCAATAAAAGGTGTTGATAAAACTGGATATCTATCTGTGGAAGAATGAAATTAGACCCTCATCTCGCACCATACAAAAAATCAACTCAAAATAGACTGAATATTTAAATGTAAGATCTAAAACTGTAAAACTACTAGTAGAAAACAGAGGAAATGGTCCATAACATTGTTGTGGGCAATGATTTTTTTGTATATCATCCCCCAAACTCAGGCAATGAAAGCAAAAAGTAGACAAATGGAATTATATCAAACCAAAATCTTATGCACAGCCAAAACAAACAATTAACAGCATGAAGAGACAACCTACATAAGGGGAGAAAATATTTCCAAGCCATACATCTGATAATGGGTTAACATCCAAAATTTATAAGGAACTAAGCAACTCAATAGTAAAAAAAAATATAATCCATTAAAAATGGGCAAAGGACCTAAATATATATTTTTCAAAAGAAGTCATACAAATGGCTAACAAGTTTATAAAAATGATCAACATTACTAATAATCAGGGAAATTCAAAGTAAAACCACAATGAGTTATCACCTTATACCCATTAGAATAGCTAATATCAAAAAGACAAGCCTGGCACGGTGGATCATGCCTGTAATCCCAGCTATTTTTGAGGCTAATGTGGGAGGATCAGCTGAGGCCAGAAGTTTGAGACCAGCCAGAGAAAAATAGTGACACCCCCTCTCTAAAAAGAATAGACAACAGATAAATGTTGTTGAGGATATGGAGAAGAGGAAACACTTTTACAGTGTGAGTGGGATGTAAATTAGTAGAATTATGATGAAAAACAGTGTGTAAGTTCCTCAAAATATTGAAAACAGAACTATTATATGATTCAGAAATTCCATTATTGGGTATATATTAAAAATAAAATCAGGCTGGGTGCGGTGGCTCACGCCTGTAATCCTAGCATTCTGGGAGGCGGAGGCGGGTGGATTGCTCAAGGTCAGGAGTTTGAGACCAGCCTGAGCAAGAGCGAGACCCCGTCTCTACTAAAAATAGAAAGAAATTATCTGGCCAACTAAAATATATATAGAAAAAATTAGCTGGGAATGGTGGCACATGCCTGTAGTCCCAGCTATCTGGGAGGCTGAAGCAGTAGGATCGCTTGAGCCCAGGAGTTTGAGGTTGCTGTGAGCTAGGCTGATGCTATGGCACTCATTCTAGCCCGGGCAACAAAGCGAGACTCTGTCTCAAAAATAAATAAATAAATAAATAAATAAATAAACAAAATCAGTATATCAAAGAAATATCTGTACTCCCATCTTCATTTCAGCACTTTCACATTAGCCAACATTGGTAATCAAGCTAAGTGTCCACTGATAAATGATAAAAGAACATGTGGTTTTTATACACAATGGAATACTATACAGCCTTTAAAAGAAGGGAATCCTATAAATTACTATGCATGAATGAAGCTAGAGGATGTTGTGCTGAGTGAAATATGCCAGGCACAGAAACACAAATATTGCAAGATCTCACTAATGTGTGCAATCTAAAAAAGTCGAACTCATTAAAGTGGAGAGTAGAATGGCAGTTACCAGAGCCTGATGGGTAGGGCAATTGGGGAGATGTTAGTCAAAGAATATATAATTTCAGTTAGAAAGAATAATTTCAAGAGATATATTTTACATCATGATGACTACAGTTAATAGCAATATATTGTATACTTGAAAATTGCTGCAAGACTAGATTTTGACTGTTCTCACTACAAAAAATGATAGCTATGTCAGGTAACATATATGATAATTAGCTTGATTTACCCATTCCACAATGTATACACATATCAAAACATCATGTTATACACCTAAATATATATAATTTTGTCAAATCAAAAAAGAAAGAATAAGGGAAAAAAGGAAAAAAAAAGAAAAGTAACTAAGAATAGAAGGGAAAGCCCAGAAATAAACCCTCATATATATGGTCAAATGATTTTTTGCAAGGAAACCTAAACTATTCAGTGAGGAAAGTACAGTGTCTTCAACAAATGGTGGCACGTGCACTGCATATCCACATGTGAAAGAATAAAGTTGGACCTTTAACTTACACCATATAGAAAATTAACTCAAATAAGATCAAAGACCTATATATAAGGGCTGAGCTATACTCTTAGAAGAAAACATCAGGGAAAAGCTTCATAACATTAGATTTGGCACTGATTTTTTTCAGCATGATACTAAAAATGCACAGGCAATAAAACATAAACAAACATGTTGGACTGCATCCAAGGACACACCCAACAGAGTAAAAAGATGACTTAACAAAAGGGAGAAAATACATGCAAATCATATAGCTTATAGGAGGTTAATATCTAGAATATATAAAGAGTTCGTATAACTCAGCAACAAAAGAAACCCAAATAACCCAATTTTAAAGATGGACAAAGACTTGAATAGACATTTCTTCAAAGAAGATATACAAGTAGCCAAGAAGCATATCAAAAGTGTTTGTGGGAGGATGAGGAGAAATTTGGACCCTTGAACATTGTTGTTGACAATGTAGAATAGTGCATCCACTGTGGAAAACAGTATGGTGGTTTCTCAAAAAATTAAAAAGATAGAATTACCATTTAATAGAGCAATCCCACTTCTGAATATATATCCAAAAGAATTATAATCAGGCCCTCAAAGAGATGTTTGCACTCTCATGTTTTATAGCAGCATTATTCACAATAGCCAAAAGTAAAAGCAACCCAGGTGCCCATTGATGGATGAATGGATAAAGAAAATGTAGTGTATATACAAATAATGGATATTATTCTGCCTTAAAAAGGAAAGCAATTCTGACACATGCTACAACATGGATGAACCTTGAGAACATTATGCTAAGTGAAATAAGCCAGTCACAGGAAGACAAATACTGTATGAGTCAAATTATATGAGATATCTATATGATCAAATTCATAGAAACAGAAAGTAGAATGTTAGTTTCCAAGGGTGAGGAGGAAATGGGGAGTTTTTGTTAATGAGCAGAAAGTTTCAATTCTGGAAGATGAAAAAGTTCTGGAGATTGGTTACACAGTGATATAAATATAGTTAACAGTACTGAACTGTACAATTAACAATGATTAAGATAGAAAATTTTATTTTATGTTTATTTTACCATAATTTTTAAAATAGTAATTATGAATTAGCACACAGATGGTAGAGAGAGGCACAATAGAGGATGCTGAGATTCATTCAATTTTGAGAAGTTTGGAGAATTTTTCTAATATATCAATATTTTTCCATTTTTCCAATTCCTATAGTTGATTTCTTTAGGAAAGTATTATCCAAGAAAAATTGCATCAAAGACTTAAGACCTAGGTTACTTCTAGCAATATCAAGTTAACATGCCCCAGGGTAAATTGTTTTGAGGAATTAGGACTTGATAGATTTAACATGTATTAGTTGCCTGAAGCAATATAAGTATTTTATTATACACGTGGTCTGATTAAAGAACAACCTTTCAAACTTTGAAATAATGGAATAAATAAATCTATTATTCTACTGGGAATGTGGGTATAGTAAACCTTATGTAATATAAAATAGCATGACTCTTTAAATTAACAGCATATCAATATGGTTGCGTCAGTCAAACAGTATTTAAAAATAAAACTGCGTATCCTTAATATATTTTATGGATGTTTAGCTGTATGCGTACATTGAATTCTTTCTGCATTTTGTGAGACAAAATAAAGGAGTCTTAGAATTCTTTCTAGAATTTTTCACACTCTTTCTGAGAAGAGTTAAATCCAACAAAATAAGGACAAATTTTGATTCATGAAGAGTTCAAAAGTAGATTATTTCTTCTCATTTTTAATTCTTCAATAACTCTATCATTTTATTTTGGGATTATATGCTATCAGAAAAGGGAAAGCAAGACATAGAAATGTCAATCTGATCAATTTTCTTAATATATAGTCTTCATTGAGAAAAAAAAGGATGATGCATCTGATATTTGACAGTTTAAAATAGTTTGTAGAAACGTAATTAGAATGCCAGGGCCAATAACCTACGGGACATTTGCTTACGGAAATACTCTGTAGAATGGCATTTAACATTTATATTAAGATGGTATATATAATACAATGAGCTCCTCTTTCTTAATACTTTGTAGGTGTGATTGCCCAAGCCATCAAATTTCTGGTCTAAAGTCTTCAGTGAATCTAAAGCTTTTGCATTTATTTATATCTATGAAGTAAAGGAACTGGGCTTGTGTTTTAAGATGGTTCATTTTGTGTTAATGTTTTTGGCATCTGGACCTTTAGAGCTACAAATGTTACCAACCACCAGTTTACTCCTGAAACAAATGTGTGATAAAATAAAAAAGATTGTGAAGTGTGAAACTCAGTGAACCCTCCCAAGCAAAATTTCATTAATGTGTACATTGTTATTTCTTGTTTTGCTTGGCATTAAAAGGACTAAATACGTGGATCTTAGCCAAATTATTATTCCATTGGTTGGATTGCTTTTCACTCCAGATTCTGAGCTTTTCACAGGTCATATATATTAATTTACTTCTATGGAATTCAGAGATGCTTTTAAAGAATAAGAAATAAAGTTTTACAAACTTGTTTTTAGATATCTTTGTAATATTCTGTTTATTTTAAGAAATAATATTTTTGTTTTGCATCTTGATAATTCATAAATAAAACATAAAAAATATCAGTGAAGAATAAATTTGTTTGGTAAATTATAAACAGTATTAATAATTGTGTTAGAAGGTTTTGGGGTACAATAATCCATTGTCTCTTTCCTTTCTAGAGTGCTATTTCTCATCACATGATAGTTCTGAAATAAATGGTAAGTGGTGCCAGTCATTAACTAGTAAGTTTGTAATACTATAACTACAGATATTGTTTCCTCCCAGTGTTTTCACCATGACAACAATGGCTGTATATTTCCATCACATACTATGTGTGGTATGTTCAGGTGCATGTTTATGCTTCCTGGCAGTTCCTTTAATAATTGAATATTTTGTTAACAATGCAATCCTCACAAGTACTCTACCAAATTAATTAGTGAAAGTCTCATTATCCAGTTTTACTTTAGAATTGAAGGTTTCAAGGTGCTTTATTTAAAAACTGTAAGTCAATTTTCAATAATCTCCCTTGCCACTTGTGTAAATTTATATATGCACATATCAGTACTATAGGCAAGGTGGAAGGAGTCATTTTTGTTCTTTTTGGTTTTTGTTTGTTTCAGTAATTCTACCAATACTTAGCAGGACTTAATCATATTTATGTAATGAAAGTTGTTAACTGCAAGGTGTCTTCCCACAAAAATGATTTGACTAAGGCAATTAAATTCAATAACTTTCTATGGCCTTGGTGGTGATAAATGAGCATTTGTTCTGCCATTAGTGGCTTTATTCCTGTTTATTTTATGCTTAACTTAATCTGTTTTGTCCTATGTATGTAAGCCTTTCTAATTTGGCCAAGAAACACACATGTTTAACTGATTTTTCTACTTACTGGGTTAGCTCAATTAGTAAATTTAACTGAATCCAAGATCATAGGCTTGGTCTCATGTGGACCTGTTAATTTTATTCTCATTTGTTGTTGAAAACTACATCCTGAAGTATGCTCAGCTGTTTCACCCCATAGTGACTTCAAAAGAAAAGGTATTAATAAAATGTGCCTACATTGAACTGGTAAGTTTTCAATCCTATGAATATTGTAAGCCATTGATCACAAGGGAAATTGGGTAAGAAACTGTGAATATATCAGTGCAAAAACAACACTATTGAGGATGCCTCATCAGAGTGCTTTTGCATATAAAAGAGACAGTATCTACATCTTTTATGAATATGGGTCAATGGAAACAAACTACATTACCTAGTATTTGTATCCTAATAGTAAATGTGCTGACAAGATATATTATTTTGCATCATTCAAGAGTTATATTTTAAGCATTATATTTTCTATCAATGGTCTTTGCTTTAAATTTGTTTATTTTTCAAAACGTAGGCAACACAGTTAACAAAATATGACTTGCCTCAAATAGTGGCTTAGGTATTATGTGAACTTATTATTATGAAGGATTTGGGAATAAGTTTAAAATTCTTCCCTGTTACCTATCACATTAGTAACTTATTCAAAAGTGTGGAGAGATTGCCATTTTTTTTTTTGAGGGAAGTCTGAGACACAAGACGGATTTTTGTTCTCTGATATTGTGACAGATTGTGTACAATTCTAGAGGGCCTTTCTTTCCTCTCTTGATTGTGTTTATACCTATATTGTTTTTTCCCAAGGTGAAAAAATATGACAAAGTGCATAGGTCAGTAGATGTTTTAGCTTGGTCAGTCAGATGGTTGTTTCTGTGGATTGCTTTTGTCTTTAAAGTATTCTTTCTTGGCATGTGGTCACTTAAACAGCTATAGATATGTTTCTTTCACATTATAAATCTCAGACACATGGGGGCATTTGAAAATAAATACTTTATGATGTTCACTATTATTTTTCTTTTCAAATCATTAAATAAGAAAGAGTAAAAAGCAAATTATGACCCATCATCTTGTCTGCCTCACCCTCTGTGTAATGAGACACAGGAAGTTTCACCTCTTTGTTAGCTGATTTTTTTCATTTCTGTCTCTTGACAAATTATCTGATGGAGAGTCTCTCCTTGTGATTATCTTAAGACTGAAAAGGACCCCCACAGTGCCCAAAATGCAGAGTAATATGTTCTAATGCTTTGCAGGAGCTCTCCCATTTCCAACATTTGAAAAATAATTTTTGGAAATTTTATGTATAGAATGACAAGATTTCCACTTAAATTTCTGGGTTGTAAATTATTTACAATCCCTAGAGAAATAAATGGGGATCTAATGAGTGGCACATCAAGGGTGTATTCTTTGTCTCTTTTGTGTCTTTACAAAGGGGAGGGGTTATAATTTCATTCAGGCAGTCAAGACCTTCTCTCTACAATAGCTTATTCTCCACATCACATTATGTTGTCAAAGAAAGAATCAGTGAGTATCTACGGTACAGTAGATGATGGTTTTCTATATGCAGCTTTCCTTGGTTGCCAGGGAATATCAGCAAAGGCAATCAGCAATTCCCGAAGAATAATGTATTTCAGTTTTTATAAAAAGCACTCACATTAAAAAGCCCAGATATACTAAATTGTTTTTTTTTTTAAATTTTCTGGATTGTTACTGCCTATTTAAATAGATTCTTTGGAAACTATTTGGAATTTCAAGTAAAATGTGATTATACTCTTTGGAACTCAACTTACGTTCTAAACATTTCCTCATTATCTCTATCAGTACCATTCTAGAGGAAGGGAAGAAATCTTCTGCTACTGAAATACTGGGTTGGTGTGGGATTTTCTTTGAATTTGTAATTTAAATTTTTACCTAGATTTATTTTCCTATTTTTTACCTCCCTACTCCAATTTATGTGTACATGGGAAAAACTGGAGGACAATATGTTTTTGGATAACCAAATATAACTCAAAACTTTTCTTCTATTATGTCCTTTCAGTTATAGTATTAGTGTAAATAATTCTGATTATCTTGACTATTCTTTACTTTTCTCCACTTTCCAGCAGGTGATTACATAGCTTCTTCTGTTGTGAAATACAGTTGCTCCAAGTCAGAATGTTATATTACTTCTCTGAAGGACAGCAGTGTAAAATGGATAAATGAAGATGAAACAGACCAAGATCCAAGATTATAAAAGCTACATCTGGTGATTTGTTGCTATCTCATGTTCTATCTCATGGAAATACCAGTTATTGGATTAATTATTTGCTCAATAAGTATTTGCCTAGTCTGTTATATTACAGGACATTGTTAGGTGTTGGGCATATAACAGTAATGCACTTATAATAATTAGTGAATATAGGTTTGTAAGATGAACTAAATATGATAATCAGGAAGTTATATTTTACATATGGGTTTTATATTATTTTAAAAGTTAGACTGAATACAATTTTCACAAAACATGGGAAGGTACCAAGTATTATATAAAGACATCTTGCCTAGTAACCAAGATAAGACTTTTTATTCTATTTACTATTTCTTGACACTTGGTTAGACTTGCAAATCTATTTTTTAATCTTCATAGTTAAAACATGACCCAATAGTGGCAACTCAGAAGAGTTAACCAAAAGTTTGTAAAATGAAGCCAAAGAGAATATGTTAACAGGTTTGAGCACATTTTAAAGGAAAAAATCATTTCCTTTGTGTGAATAATATTACAGTAAGATAGAGATGAATTAATCTCAATTGTCTATGAAAGCAAAGGAAACATTGAATAAAATATAAGTTATAATCTCAGAGAAATTTTAGAACTCTAAAAACAATCAGAGCAGCGAAAACCATTACCCAGATAATCTGTACATAGCTTAAGATAGTCAAGTTAACTGTTCCTAACAGCCTACTGTTGACTGGAAGGCTCAATGATAACATAAACAGTTGATTAACACATATTTTGTATGTTATATGGATTATATATTGGATTCTTATAATAAGAGAAAGTGGATCATCATAAAGGTCTCCACCCTTGTATTCACGTTGAGTAGGCTGAGGAAAAGGAAGAAGAGTAGAGATTGGTCTTGCTTTTTTAGGGGTGGCAGAGGTGGAAGAAAATCCACATGTAAGTGGACCCACACAGTTCAAACTCATGGTGTTCAAGGGTCAACTGTAGTTGTTTTTGCTCTACTTTCTATGTATCTAATTTAAAAATTCTATTATTTGAAAGTGTGGGCTCTGGATTCAGGTGGACCTGTGAATAGTGCTCTCTGACACCAGGGGAGTTAACTAATGTAACCTCAGGCTTTCACCTATAAAATGTATATACATTGGCGTGTCACCTAATGATGTTTTGGTCAATGATGAACTGCATGTATAATGGTGTTTCCATAAAATTATAATGGAGCTGAAAATTCCTATTGTGCAGATACTTACCATTGTGTTACTATTTCCTTATATTATTCTGTATAGCAATGTGCTGTATGGATTTATAGACTAGGAGCAATAGGCTATACCATATAGCCTATGTAGTAGGTTATACCATTCAGGTTTGTGTAAGTACACTCTGTGACATTTAACACAGCAATAAAATCACCTAAAATGTATATCTCAAAAAAAAAAAAAATAAAGTGTTCTCTAAAATGGTGAATATTATCTTGGAATTCCTCATGGCAAATTTTCTTTCTGAATATTGGACATTTTCTTCTTCTGTATGTATTGTAATATTAATTTTAAACATCTCTGTTTAAATATCAAATAGGTCCAACATCAGTATCACAATCATCAAAACGAAGACAAAATTGCATGATCAGAAAATGTATCTCTTTTCTCCATTTCTTTGATCTGTTTTCATGGAATACTTTTTATTTTTCCCAGCTCCATTTTGCCTTCACTAGGTAGATTACTGTCACTTTCCCTATAGAAGCATGACCAAGATATGTATCCAAACCTCAGTATTCCTAAAGCTATACCCATCTCTAAAGGATGGGTAGATAAGATATACTTTCAATTTGCTAATTATGACAATTGAAAATTACATGGAGGGAATTATATAAATTAATCTCCTTCTATATTGACAATAACAAAAAGGATATTCACCTTTTTATTTATACAAGGGAAGATATGAAACTTCTGATTAAATAGTCAAAGCATTGTAATCATTCTGATTCTATATTTATCCATTATAGTCAGAATTCCTGTCATTCATCCCCCAGTGCTTTATATTTATATTCTTCTAATCCAAATGATCCCTACATTCCAGTTCATACATACTGCATTTTTGCCACTAAAGATGATGAAGAGTTTTCCTTTTAATGGAGTCTGCCTTACTAATGTAAACATTTTCAACTTTATTTAAATGTAATGCTTCACTGTATATAATGGAAAAGATATCACAGACTAACTACATTACTTTACTAAGATACTCTCTGAATTGTTATTCTTTATGTAAACTGAAGTTCTACAATAATACCTATTAAAGTCAATTTCCATGTTAGATACCACATCTTGCTGCTTTATGTGAACAGTTTCCAACATAAAATTAGCTGATTGCATTTAATGCTACTGTAATTCTCCAACATAAATACTTGTACTGATGTTTAAAGTTGTATGTTTCTTCTCATTTCTTCTTTAGTTGATGTTTAAACCTCAGATTTTGAAGTGAAAAAATATCACCTCTTTTATGTCAAAGGTTGAATGGCAAAATTGAGATACAGAGTTTTAGTAAATTCACACAGAAGTTTAATGTAATAGAAATAATTCAAAAGTAGGGAGACTTTGTGAAGCTTAAGAATATAGATAAAATAGGCAGTATTATGGCAAGTATGTTTTTTCTTTCTTTCTATGTGGTCGGCTATATAATACTGATCATTGAGAATTAAAACATTCTGTATCTGTAGGACACTTCTCTTAAGGTACTTACTGTGTTTTCCAGATTGTAAGGCATTCTTTCCCCCCCATTAGAATAAATTATTTCCCATCGCATACACTAACAGTTCCACTTGGAAATGTTTCCATTTTTGAAGCTATGTTTTGAAGAAAAAGAAGATTTGGCTGATTGAGTAGAAAGAGATCAATTAACAGACATGAAAATAACACCTGTATCCATGTAAATGTAAATACCATTTACAGGTAAATCATGAAAAATAATTGCAAAATCAAGAACTTCATCTTCATGCAGTGCATCTCATGGCCCAAATAACAGAGCAAGCCATTCTGCTTGTCAAGACTATTTTTCAAGTTCTTACAAATGACATACATATGTTATGGGGCTGTATGGTAAATGTCTTCTGTTCTCAAAAGACTTCAAAGACCAAGAAGAAGGATATGCATCTAACGATAAAAAAGTTAAAAAATTATTTTAAAGTGATCTCTGAGTGAATAAGTCTGAGAATTTTTCAAAAAGCAAATGCTTATTGAACACATAGTATATGCAAAGGTTGTACTGATCACTGAGAGTTATCTGAATGATTAATAAGCTATCATGTTACTTACAGCACATTGGGAAATATGAATACATGCAAATAGTTAATCCAGTGCAAAATATGAATGCCATAAAAGTGATATGGGCAAAATGCCAGAGATCTGAGAAAAGGCTGGTGCATATTTGGGAGAAAAGTCTTGCCAGAAATAAAAGCTACTAGTTTTACCTTACAGGACAGGATGTAGTGTAGCAGATACCAGGTCATTTGATATTTTGTCACATGGGTCAGGTGTGGCATGGGGTTGAACAAAGGCTCAAGGGTGGGAAACGGGAACAAATCCAACTTCAAGGGATGCAAGGAAGCAAGCTTGCAATAAATGATGTGTGTGTGTGTGTGTGTGTGTGTGTGTGTCCATGTGTATGTGTTTTTCTTTGGTACATTGCTTAATTCTGTTTACAATATCCAAATTGGTAGCTGCCAATTTAAACCATTGGTCATGACATTTGGTGTATAGTTTTCATGTGAGTGGATAATATTGACTTAAACGTCAGGTATTGCATAAGAAATTATTTTAGGTGGGAGCCATCAGTGTTCTGTTTCCTCACATTTATTAAAGAAAATAAACAATAGAAATAACATTGGACTAGAAATCAAGAGAAATAGAATGTAATTAAATCTTTTCAAATTACTTTTCTCTGTCATTGGCTAGGTTGCTTTACCTTCTGAAGCCACAGTTTTTGTCTACTTATTTCTTAAAGATTTGAAGAGAAAATCAGATAATAAATGAAAATACATTGTAAAGTTCAAAACAATATATATATTTGTATAATATTAATATAAAATATATATTGTAGAACTTACAAGAACTCTTCCAGCATTTAAATTCTGAGTCACATCTAAGTAAAATGACCTCTAAGAAATGTCTCAAATTATTTGATTTTCTCAGAATTTTATTGAATATGAGCTAAAATAAATGGGGCATTAAATTGGTCTTTGGTATTACTTGCCAATGTTTTAGGTTTTTCTTAAAGTTTTATTTTATTTTTAATTGAAAAATAAGAACTGTATGTATATGTGGCATGCAATGTGATAGTTCGATGCATGTATACATTGTAGAATGATCGAATCAGACTAACATATCCATCGTCTTCAATGCTTACCATTTCTTTGTGGTGAGGACATTTAAAATTAATTATTTTATGCATTTATGCAATATACACTATATTGCTATTAGCTATAGTCACCATGCTGTATAATATATCGGTTTTTAGGTTTTGAATATATTAAGGGACTGATTAAATTTTTCTGCTCATTCTTTTTTTAAACTATTGCATAGTTTTTCACAAGCTGTTCCCTGTACACTTATGCACAAACACACACACACATAGACATACACACTCTTACTGAATGTGTCCTCAGAATATCTTAAAGGTACTGGTGTTGAATCTGTAAAACAGACTTTTTCTGGATATACTTTTCCAATGTTTCATTTTCTGCTAAACTTAACCTTCTAAAACTTATGATTAATAGAAAAAGAAACAATTTCTTTTTTGAAAGTATTGTAGCCAGGCTGAAAACTTCATGAAATATTTTCTAGTTGCATTATGGCTCTAATACAATTCCAAATAACAATTTTAACTCTATTTCCTCATTTGTTTTTGTTAGAACCCATTGTTGGTGGTCTTGAAACTTTATAGCTGAGTGGAAAACTGTTAAATACTTGGACATTAGTGTGGATAATAAATTTTTTGAAGAGTTTTAGTCTTTAAAAATGTTTAAAATGTAGGTTCAAGCCATCATTATACATTGCACAGTTTCATGGAAATACATTTTAATAGTGTTATTCTGGTAAGCAGCTCAAAAAGATTACCCTAAGGAGACTCTCTCTTTTCTTTCACTCCTTGTTTCTTTCCATCTTTTCTCTCTTTTATTCTCTCTTTCTTATTTTTTCTTTCTTCTCACTCTTTCCTTTGCATATTTGCTTATTCTTTCACCAGGACACAATCTAATCCTCTTGAGGGTGGAGGGGTGTAAACAGTAAATTACAAATATATAAAAACTTGTGGAATGTCTTTTGTTCTTTTGGGTAGATGTCCAGTGATGGGATTGCTGGATCAAATTGTAGTTCTACTTGTAGCTCTTTGAGGCATCTCCATATTGCTTTCCAAAGAGGTTGTACTAGTTTGCAGTCCCACCAGCAGTGTACGAGTATTCCTATTTCTCCACATCCACACCCACATTAACAGCTTTGGGACTTTTAGATAAAGGACATTATCACTGGAGATAAATGATATCTCATTGTGGTTTTGATTTTCATTTCCCTGATGATTAGAGATGTTGAACATTTTTTCATATGTTTATTAGCCATGAGTCTATGTTCTTTAGAAAAGTTTCTGTTCATATCTTTTGCCCGCTTTCTGATAGAGTAGTTTTACTTTTTTCTTTCTGATTTTCCTGAGTTCTATATAGATTCTAGTTACAAGCCCTTTATCAGACGTGTAGCATGCGAAAATTTTTCCCCATTCTTGTAGGTTGTCTGTCTGCTCTCGTGATAGTGTTCTTGGCTGTTCAGAAGCTTTTTAATTTGATCAGGTCCCATTTATTTATTTTTGTTGTTGCTGTGATTGCCTTTGGGGTCTTCCTCACAAATTCTTTGCCTAGGCCAATGTCTATAAGAGTTTTGCCAACATTTTCTTCTAGAATTCTCATAGTTTGATGCCTTAGCTTTAAGTCTGTTATCCACAATGTGTTGATTTTTGTGAGAGATGAAAAGTGTGGATCCTGTTTCAGTCTTATACATATAGCTATCCAATGTTCCCAGCATCATTTATTGAATAAGGATTCTTTTCCCCAGTGTATGCTTTTGTCTGCTTTGTCAAAGATTACGTGATTATATGAGGATGGTTTTATATCTGGGTTCTCAGTTCTGTTCGATTGGTTTTATATCTGGGTTCTCAGTTCTGTTCGATTAGTCTATGTCTCTGTTCTTGTGCCAGTACCATACTGTTTTAGTTACTATAGCCTTGCAGTATAGCTTGACGGTCTGGTAAATTGATGCCTCCCAATTTGTTCTTTTTGCTTAAGATTGCTTTTTCTATATGGGGTCTTTTCTGTTTCCATACGAAGTATAGAATTATTTTTTCTAGATCTGTGAGAAATGATTTTGGTATTTTAATAGGGATTGCATTGCATCTGTAGATCTCTTTGGGTAGTATAGAAATTTTAACAATGTTGATTCTGCCTACCCATGAGCATGGTATTGTTTCCCACCTGTTTACGTCCTCTGCTATTTCCTTCTTCAGTGTTTCATAGTTCTCTCTGTAGAGGTCGTTTACCTCCTTACTTTAATATATTCCTAGATACTTTATTTTCTTTTTTACTATTGTGAAGGTTATTGAGTCTTTGTTCTGGTTCCCAGTTTGACAGTTGTTGGCGTATAGGAATGCTACTGATTTTTGTAAACTGATTTTATAACCTGAGACTTTGCTGAATTTGTATATCAATTTCAGTAGTCTCATGGCAGAATCTTTGGGGTTTTCTAGATATAAGATCATAGGGTCAGCAAAGAGATAGTTTAACCTCTTCTGCCACAATTGGATGCCATTGATTTTCTTATCTTGTTTGATAGCTCTTGCTAGGACTTTCAGCACTATGTTGAATAGGAGTGGCGATAGAGGGCAACCTTGTCTGGTTCCAGTTTTAAGTGGGAATGCTTTCAGGTTTTCCCCATTCAGTATGATGTTGGCTGTGGGTGTGTCATATATGGCTTGTATCATTTTTAGGTAAGTCCTGTTTATGTCTATTTTGATAAGCGTTCTTGTCATTAAACGGTGTTCAATTTTGTTGAATGCTTATTCTGGTTCTATTGAGAGGATCATGTGGTCTTTGTTTTTGTATCTATTTATGTGGTGAATTACATTTATAAATTTGTGTATTTTGAACCATCCCTGTATCTCTGGGATGAATCAAACTTGGTTATGATGGATTATTTTTTTGATAAGCAACTGAATTCGGTTTGGCAGGATTTTGTTGAGAATTTTTGCATCTATATTCATAAGGGATATTTGTCTGTAGTTTGTCCTGGTTTTGGTATCAGGGTGATGTTGGCTTCATAAAATGTGTTGGGGAGAATGCCTTCCTTCTCATTATTCTGGAATAATTTCTGCAAGATAGGCACCAATTCTCCTTTGTAGATGTGGTAAAATTAGGGTGTAAAACTGTATGGTCCCTGACTTTTCTTTTTAGGAATTTTTTTTTTATTGATGTTTCAATTTTGGTACTTGATATTGGTCTGTTCTGCAATTCTATTTTTTCCTGGTTGAGCCCAGAGAGGCTGTGTGTTTCTAAGAATGTGTCTGTTTCCTCCATATTTTCCAGTTTATGTGCATAGAGATTTTTATAGTATTCATAGATGATATTTTGTATTTCCATGACATCAGTTGTAATTTCTAGTTTTTCATTCCTGATGGAGCTTATTAGAGTTCTTTGTTTTCTGCTTCAAGTTAATCTAGCCAAAGGCATGTCAATTTTGTTAATTTTTCAAAGAATCAACTTTTTGTTTTATTAGTCTTCTGTATAGTTTTTATTATCAATTTCATGTAGTTCTGCTCTGATCTTCATTATTTCCTTTCTTCTGCTGTGTTTGAGGTCAGTTTGCTCATCCTTTTCTAGTTCTTTGAGTTGATTCATTAGATCATTTATTTGTGATATTTCTGTCATTTGGAGGTAGGCATTTATGAATATAAACTTTCCTCTCAGGATTCCTTTACCTCTGGCCCACAGATTTTGGTTATTTCTGTCTCCTTTGTCATTTATTTCAAAGAATCTTTTGATTTCTATTTTGACTTCCTTGTTAATTAAATAATCATTCAGGAGAAGGTTGTTTAGTTTTCATGACTTTGTTTAGAGATGAGAGTTTCTGTAAGAGTTGATTTCTAATTTTATTGCACTGTGGTCTGAGAAGATGCACGGTATAATTTCTATTCTAAATTTTTGAGACATGCTTTGTGGCCTGGGATATGGTCAATATTATAGAATGTCTCATGAGTTGATGAGAAAAATGTATATTCAGTAGTTTTTGGACTGCAGGTAGGCTCCTGAGCAGAGAGACCTGCCCAAACCAGCCCAGAGACTGCTGCCGCCAGTGATCCATGAGCCTCTTGTGGACAGGGCACCAGGGTCCCAGCTCCCTGGGGGCACCTCAAGGTCGGCATACCCAAGCCAATTGGCAGGCACCGTATTGCTTCATTCCCCCCCCCCTTTTCCTACCAGCATCTGCCAAGAGAAAATTAAGCCACCACCCAGAAGTATCTGCAGGGAACTGGACCTTTCCTTCTGGGGACCTACAGCAGATTGAGGGGTACTCACATTGTGAGCTCACTGTCCGCCAGCCCTCCCAGATGCTGCTTGCCTGGCAACTCCAGGAGAGTGGGGCAAATCCCGAGGCCAAGAGACATCAATCCAGCTTGGGCACCCTGGGGGGGACTTGAGACCAGCACTCCTCTCCCTGGAAGGGTAAGGGATTTATCCCCAGGGCCCAGAGGACAGGCCTGCAGACCAGATCCCATACACCCAGGTCTCAATCACATTGCCCTGGGGCACAGAAGGGATGTTTGTGTACAACCCTACTGAGTGTGTGTGCCTCAGGGGAAGATCAGCATGCTTGAGGGGCAACCTTCCTCTCACAGGAAGGCCATGCACCCAGCCCAGGTTGTGATCCTGTGCAGGGAAACCCCTGGCCTGCATGATAGCCAGGGTAGATCCACTGGCTTGAGGTCCTACCTGCTGGCAGAAGCCCAGGAGAAACTGTAGAATAGGGGAGGGTGAAAAGAAGCAAGGCCTGCTCTAGACTGTAGGTCTCAGACAGCCCCCACCCACAGACTTTCCTGCTTAGTGGGGCCATTCCAGCCCCTCACTGGCAGCTTTGCCCAGAGGCAAAGAACAGAACTTTGACCCCTGCTAACAGCATTTGTGGAGCTTGAGGGCAGGTTTACCCAACCCAGCTCTTCCCAGCCTCACTCCCTGACCTGACCCCACTGAGGTGCAGAATAAGGACACACCTGGAAGTTCCAGAGCCCCACCCACCACGTGAGCCACAAGAGTGCCTCTCCATGGGAACAAGACTCGATTACAAGACCCAAAAAAAACACTGCAGCATGCTCCTCCCAGCAAGTGCCACCTACTGACAGGGAGGTCATTCTGCACAAACTTTAACTACATCTACTGACTCATCATAAAGGGTGTGGTCGTATCTCACTGACAAACACCACCTACTGGCTCAGAGACTAAACAGGGAGTATTACTATACAAACCAAAATCTAAAGGTAAGAAACAACAAGCTGATCCAGACGGGAAGGAATCCAAGAAAGAACTCTGGAAGTATGAAGAATCAAATGGAAAGAAAACCGCCAAAGAGGAATACCAGCTCTCCAGCAATGGACATTAACTAAATTTAGAACAATATAATGACAGAAGAATTTCAAACATGGATCATAAGAAAACTCAACGATATGCAAGAAAAAATGAATAACAAACACAAAGAAACCACACACACACAAAAAAAAAAATCCAGGACTTGAAAGTACAATAAACTAAAGAATTTGAAATATTGAAGAAAAATAAAACCAAACACCTGGAAATGAAGAATTTATTCTGGGAACTGCAAAGCATAGTGGAATGTCTCAAGAGCAGGCTAGATCAAACAGAAGAGAGAATCTCAGAGATTGAAGATAACGTCTTCCAATTGAATAAGTCAGTCACAGAGATAGAGCAAAAAAATAAGAGAGAAGACTAGAAACTTCAGGAAATGTGGGATTATGTGAAGAAGCCTAACATGAGAGTTATGGGCATTCCTGAGGCTGAAGAAAATAATACACAAGGGTTTGATAAGCTATTTGAAGGTATAATTGAGGAAAATTTTCCAGGCCTTGCTAAAAGTCTGGACATACAGGTACAAGAAGCCCAAAGGACCCCTGGTAGATCCAGTGCAAATATTAAGACACCACATCATGCAGTCATCAGATTGACCAAAATATCCACTAAAGAGGCCCTTCTTCAAGCAGTAAGGTGAAAGAAACAAGTAACATACAAAGGAAAGCCCATCCAAATAACACCAGATTTCTGACATGAAACCATACAAGCAAGAGGAGACTGGGGCCTCATCCTCACTCTTCTGAAACAGGACAATGCCCAGCCTACAATATTGTACCCACCAAAGTTAAGTTTTGCATTTGAAGGAGAAATTAAGGCATTATCAGATAAACAAAGACAGAGGGAATTCACCAAGACAAGAAAAGCCCTAAAAGAAATAAGCAAAACAGAGTTGCACATGGACCAGCACAAGAAACAATCATGAATGTAAAACTAATCAAAAGCTAAAGATCAAATATCAGATACCACAGTAGCTCAAGAGAGAAAACATAGCAATGAAGTTCTACCCAGCAGGATGAACAGAAATCTGCCCTACCTATCAGTTCTCTCAATAAATGTGACTGGCTTGAACTCACCACTCAAGAGACATAGGCTGGCTCAATGGATAAAATAATACAAGGCAAGTATCTGCTGTCTCCAGGTAACTTATCTATTCTGCAAGGATGCATTTAGACTGAAAATAAAGGGGTGGAAATCGATATTTCAAGAAAAAGGAAGCCAAAAGAAGGCTGGTGTGGTGGTTTTAATTTCAGATAACTTAATTTTTAAATCAACAAAAATAATGAAACAAAAAGATGGTCACTATTTAATGGTGAAGTGTACAGTTCAACAAGAAGACTTAACTACACTTAATATGTATGCACCCAACTAATGTGTACCCAGATTCATAAAGCAAACCCTACCTGATCTAAACTAAAGGATAAACAGCAACACTATAATAGCCATATGCTTCAACACCCCACTGACAGCACAGGACACATTCTCCAAACAAAAAATAAACAAAGAAATAATGGACTTAAACAGAACACTAGAAAAAATGGGCCTGACTGACATTTACAGGACATTCTATCCAAAATCCACTAAATATACTTTCTTCTCATCAGCTCATGGGGCATTCTCTAAGATTGATTATATCGTAGGACACAAAGCATGTCTTAAAAAATTAAAAAAAAATAAACATTATACCATGCATCTTCTCAGATCACAGTGGAATAAAAGTAGAAATCAACCCTAAAAGACACTCTCATTTCTACACAAATTCATGGAAGCTAAACAACCTTCTCCTGAATGATTATTATATAAACGAGGAAATCATGGTGGAAATCAAAAGATTCTTTCAAATAAATGACAAAACAGACACATGTTATCAAAATCAGTGGGACACAGCTAAAGCAGTCCTGAGAGGAAAGTTTATTTCCATAAATGCCTATATCCAAAGACAGAAAATTTACAAATAGACAACCTAACAAATAGACTCAAAGAGCTGGAGAAAGAACAGACTGACCCCAAACTCAGCAGAGGAGTGAAATAAATAAAAATCAAATCAGAACTAAATGAAATGTACTACAGGAAAACTATATGGGAGATTAATAAAACAAAAAGTTGGTTCTTTGAAAATATGAACAAAATTGACACACCTTTGGCTAGACTAACAGCAGAAAAGAAAAAATTTCTAATAACCTCAATCAGGAACATCAAAGGAGAAATTACACCTGATGCCACAGTAATACAAGGTATCATCTATGAATTCTACAAAAATCTTTATTCAGCACACAAACAGGAAAATGTGGAGGAAATGGACAAATTTTTAGAAACACACAGCCTCCCTAGGCTCAACACAGAAGAAATAGAATTCCTGAACAGACCAATATCCAGAACTGAAATCGAAACAGCAATAAGAATCCTTCCCCAAAAGAAAAGCCCTGGACTAGATGGTTTCACACCCAAATTTTACCACACCTAAACAAAGAAGGGCTGGTGCCTATCCTACAAAAGTTATTACACAACATTGAGAAGGATGGAATCTTCTCCAACACATTTTATGAACCCAACTTAACTCTAACAGCAAACCAGGAAAGGACACAACAACAACAAAAAGAAAGCTACAGACAAATATCCCTTGTGAATATAGATGCAAAAGTTCTCAATAAAATCCTAGAAAGTAAAATCCAGGTGCTTATCAAGAAAACACTCCATCACGACAAAGTGGGCTTCATCCCAGAGATACAGGGATGGGTCAACATATGCAAATCTATAAATGTATTTCACCACATAAATAGATACAAAAACAAAGACCGTATGATCCTCTCAATAGATGCAGAAAAAGAATTTGACAAACTTCAGCACCCTTTTATGATAAGAACGCTTAACAAAATAGGCATAGATGGGGCCTTTCTAAAAATGATACCAGCCTTATATGACAAAGTCACAGCCAATATCATACTGAATGAGGAAAAATTGAAAGCATTTCCACTTAGAACTGGAACCAGACAAGGTTGCCCACTGTCCCCACTGCTATTCAACATAGTACTGGAAGTCCTTGCGAGAGCAATCAGGCAAGAGAGCAGAATCAAGGGTGTCCAAATAGGGAAAAAAGAGATCAAACATTCACTCTTTTGTTATGATAAAATATTATATCTAGAAAACCCCAAGGATTCAACCAAGAGATTCCTGGAATTGAAAAATGAATTCAGTAAAGTCTCAGGATACAGAATCAATGCACACAAATCATAGGCATTCATATATGAAAATAACAGTCAAACGGAGAACCAAATTAAGGAGTCAATGTCCTTCACAGTAGCAACAAAGAAAATAATGTACCTAGGAATATATTTAACTAAGGAGGTAAAAGACCTCTACAGGGAGAACTATGAAACACTGAGGAAGGAAATAGCAGAGGATGTAAACAGGTGGAAAATCATACCATGCTCGTGGGTCGGCAGAATCAACATTGTTAAAATGTCTATAATACCCAAAGTGATCTATAGATACAATGCAATCCCTATGAAATTACCAACATCATTTTTCACAGATACAGAAAAAATAATTTTATGCTATTTATCGAACCAAAGAAGACCCTGTATTGCAAAAGCAATTTTAGGCAATAAGAACAAAATGGGAGGTATTAATTTACCAGACTTCAAACTATACTACAAGGCTGTGGTTATTAAAGCTGCATGGTATTGGCACAAGTGCAGGGACACAGAACAGTGAAAAAGAACAGAAAATACAGATGTAAAACCATCCTCATATAGTCATCTAATCTTTGACAAAGCAGACAAAAACATACTCGGGGGAAAAGAATCCTCATTCAATAAATGGTGCTGGGAAAGCTGGATAGCTGCATGTAGAAGACTGAAACAGGACCCACAGCTTTCACCTCTCACAAAAGCCAAATCATGGTGGATAGCAGACATAAACATTAGGTGTGAAACTATTAGAATTCTAGAAGAAAATGTGGGAAAGACTCTTCTAGACATTGGCCTAGTCAAAGAATTTATGAAGAAGACCCCAAAGGCAATCACAGCAACAACAAGAATAAATAAAAGGTACCTGATTAAATTAAAAAGCTTCTGCACAGCCAAAGAAACAGTCACGAGAGCAAACAGACAACCTACAGAATGGGAAAAAAATTTTCACATGCTACACATCCAATAAAGAACTGATAACTAGAATCTATTTAGAACTCAGGAAAATCAGCAAGAAAAAATCAAAGAACCCTATCAAAAAGTGGGCAAAGGACATGAATAGAAATTTTTCAAAAGAAGAAAGAAGAATGGCCAACAAACATATGAAAAAATGCTCAACATGTCTAATCATCAGGAAAATGCAAATCAAACCCACAATGAGATATCACTCAACTCCAGTGAGAATGGCCTTTACCCAAAAGTAAAGAATGGCCTTTACCCAAAACAATACATGTTGGTGTGGATGCGGTGAGACAAGAACACTCATACACTGCTGGTGGGACTGCAAACTAATGCAACCCCTGTGGAAAGCAGTATGAAGATACCTTAAACAGATACAAGTAGGCCTACCATTTGATCCAGCAATCCCATTATTCGTCATCTACCCAAAAGAACAAAAGACATTCTATAACAAAGATATGTGCACCCGAATGTTTATAGCACCACAATTCACAATCACAAAGATGTGGAAACAACCCAAATGCCCATCAGTACATGAGTGGATCAGTAAAATGCGATATATGTATACCATGGAGTATTACTCAGCTATAAGAAATAACGCTGATATAGAATCTCTTATGTTCACCTGGATAGAGCTAAAACCAATTCTACCAAGTGAAGTATCCCAAGAATGGAAAAATAATCACCACATGTACTCATCATCAAATTGGTTTCCCTGATTATCGCCTAAGTGCACATTTGGGAATAACAGCAATTGGGTGTCAGGCAGATGTGTCAGGGGCAGGGGATGGGTGTATACCTACATAGTGAGTGTGATGCGCACTGTCTGGGGGATGGACACCCTTGAAGCTCTGACTCGGGGGGGCGGGGGGGATGGGCAATATATATAACCTAAACTTTTGTACCCCCATCATAAGCTGAAATAAAAAAATATAAAAATATCTTAAATATAAGATTGTGTCATCTACAAAAATAAAATAAAATAAAATAAAATGCTTCTGCACAGCCAAAGAAATAGTCATGAGAGCAAACAGACAACCTACAGAATGGGAAAAAATTTTCACATGATATGCATCCGATAAAAGACTGATAACTAGAATCTATTTAGAACTCAGGAGAATCAGCAAGAAAAAATCAAACAACCCTATCAAAAAGTGGGCAAAGGATATGAATAGAAATTTTTCAAAAGAAGACAGAAGAATGAATGACCAACAAACATATGAAAAAATGCTCAACATCTCTAATCGTCAGGGAAATGCAAATCAAAGCCACTATGAGGTATCAATTAACTCCAGTGAGAATGGCCTTTATCAAAAAGTACCAAAGCAATTAATGTTGGTGTGGATGTGGAGAGACAGGAACGCTCATACACTGCTGGTGGGAGTGCAAACTAGTGCAACCTCTGTGGAAAGCAATATAGAGATACCTTAAACAGATACAAGTAGATCTACCATTTGATCCAGCAATCCCATTATTGAGCATCTACTCAAAAGAACAAAAGACATTCTATAACAAAGACTTCTGAACTCAAATGGTTGTAACAGCACAATTCACAATTGCAAAGATGTGGAAACCACCTAAGTGCCCATCAATACATGAGTGGATTAATAAAATGTGGTATATGTATACCATGGAGTACTACTCAGCTATAAGAAATACTGGTGATATAGAATCTCTTATGTTCTCTTGGATAGAGTTGGAACCCATTCTACTAAGTGAAGTATCCCAACTATGGAAAAATGAGCACCATGTGTACTCACCATCAGATTGGTTTCACTGATCATCACCTAAGAGCACATTTAGGAATAACATTAATTGGGTGTTAGGCAAATGTGGGGGAGGATGGGTGTATACATACATAATGAGTGTGATGCACACAGTCTAGGGGATGGATACGCTTGAAGTTCTGATTTGGGGGAGGGAGGGGAGCAAGGTCAATAACTTAACCTAAACTTTTGTACTCAGATAACATGCTGAAATTTAAAAAAAAAGGGAAAATCTGACATTTCATACTTAAGAACCTAAAATCATACCAGGCCAGCCACTATGAGTTTTCAATTTAAAGCTCTGGTATGTGCCAGGAGACATACAGATTTTTTTTGCCTCATTTCTCTCAGCAAAGGGACTTTTAAAAGCGGACCTTGAGCTAATACATGCACATTTTAATGGGATGAAAAGAAAACAGTTAGATCTGAAAGGCAAAATATTCTACATTTTCCTCACCTAGTTTGTATATCTTTCCAGCACAAAGACATCCGTACTTGACCAAGAGATTTATAAAAATGTTAGAAAGTTAGAATGCTCCATTTGAATAAATGCAACTGAAGCTCAAATTTTAAAATGAAAGAGGCCTGCCTTAGCAAGGGGACAATATGCATCCACAGAAGATTAGTTCTGTCCTGGAAGATGGGAAGGTTTGCATTTATATCTGTGAATGGGCTTATTCTTTTTTTCTGAAGAGTAACCATGCTAAATATTAGTAATGAGGAAGAATGGCTAATATATTCATTAATTGGATCCTGTTGTATTGTCTACTCTAAATATTTAATCACCATACATGCCTATTCTTTAACCATTTCTAAATATCATTTTTAAAAATTCATCAGAATCAATAAAAATCCTGGGGATAATTTAATGGGAATTTGGTGAGGGCAAAAATCTTCTCAATTAATTATTAATTTGTACAAGAATCTAAAATAAAATATAGGCTTTCATCTTGAAATCATTAATAAGTTCAAAGCTGTCTTATAGGTCATTTGAGGATTCTTATAGGCTGTGGTCAGTATGTGAACCACACAGTGGGAACTACTAAAATAGTCCCCATTGATAAATGAAAATTTATAACTGATATTTTTAAATTTCATAAGGCTTGGATATGTTTGCAACAACTCTGATTTAGTCAATATTTTCTGATACTAGTTATACTTAGTTCACACAATAAAAGCTCCAGGAACTGCTAATTGACCTCCTATGCTGTGGTTATTAGTACCTGTTCAATCATTATTACATCAAATTTACATGAATATATTTTAGTGCAATGCAAAATTTTATAGACTTAACTTTAGAATTATCCAATAATCTGTACCAAATGATACCTTTTTGTTTATTTCATTGGATTTATATACTTTAAAATTTTACTGACAAAATGCATATTAAATTATGAATACTGTTTTTTTATCTGTTAGTATCTTTTTTGCACAATACGATCTCCTTCACATGTAAGGAAGAAATAGATTAAAAATATAGTATGTTTGAAATGAAGAAGTCTTGGAGATCACCTGGTCATGGCACCTTGATAATACATATGAGAAAACTGAGACCCTGAGAGATTAAGTATCTTGCAGGTATATGTCTTGCAGAGACACATATGGCTATCAGAAGTGGAAACTCTAATTCTATTATCTGTTGAAGTTTAGAATGTCAGTTGGTTTACATGTGAATGAAACTTTTTGTAACTAAACATGCCTAGAATAAATAGCAGGCCTAAATTTCAGCTTGCTTTGTGACAATTTGAGAAGATTTTTTTTTTTTTTTTTCATTTCTCAGAGGTTCAGCAGGCTCTTTTTGAAATGTATTGATTGTATGCAGGAAGAATGGGAATGCCCATGACTTGAGCTAAGCCACTTCCCATAAGTGGGATACCTACATATAAGGGGAACTCAGAGTGGGGGTGGTCAATTCATTCTTAGTTTGCCATCTTTTTAAGGTAGAAATACTTAAGCATGACCCCAAATTATCAATAGTTTTTCTCTCTACCATGTGTGTATTTGCAAAATACACACAGGAAATACTGAAAGAGCATGTCAAATGACTTTTCTCACCTGATCTTCCATAGCTTTGGGACTGTTTTAAGTCTCAGAAGAAGTAGATGGTGCTCTATGTTTGTACTGAGGCACACAGTGAGAAGAAGGAGTAAAATTGTGAAATAATTGTACATGGCATATCCTCTCTTAAATATATTGATCCCCTCTTACCTTGTGAGTATAATTCCCTGGCACCATGCCTCTAATATTGAGGGTATGAAGAAGGAAAATGAGAAAGTTTTAAATTAGATCATGTTTCTTTCCTTCTCACACAGGAGTCTCTCTTTCCCTCCCTATCTTTCATCCTGGAGGAACTTCAGTGTTTGCTGATAGTATAAGAAAGAGAAGAATACACACATATACCCACACATAATCCAGAATATTTTAATTATTTTGTTTATTCAGATTCAAATAATAAATTTCAACCTGTAACAATGTTCATAGGATAGTTAAATAGAGAGGGATACTATCCATGAGTACACAGTTTCATTTCTCAGATTTTGTAGTGCCTGATATGATCATTTCCTCAGCCCCAGAAACTATACCCTGTGGTAGTTTCAATTCCTATTATTTCTGTTATAAATTCTTCCCTTATTTTATGTAAAAGTTCTAGTATTAATTTACAATTATTTTATTCCACCCAAGTTAATGCTGGTGAGGGAAAAGGGAAACCTCAGATGCCAAGATTTGGTAGTAAGAAAATATGTTATTAGAGCGGTCTACCATTTAAGTAGAATATATAAAACTCTGGCATTTATCACAGTGAAGATTAAAGTCCTGATGGCATGTTTTATATATCTTATTATGTTAAAGGAATATTTATAACTTTCTGTGCCCCAAGATGTCTCCATCCAATACCTAAACATTTGAGATAACAGGCTCCAAGAACAGATGGGAAAATTTCTTCCAATCCCCAAGTGAACTAACTCATTATTTTAAACTGAGTGTTTGCAATGAGATGCTCTGAGCTTCCTTAGAATGAGTCAGCCTCATACCCCTCTCACTCACTAATTTTTGGAATGTTTAAGAATGGCCAATAGGCAAATTCTGCTCCTCAGCTTAGGAAGAGGCACTCTTTCTTTCTCTTGGTGGTCTTTTCCTTAAATTGGTTTTGTATGTATCTTATGACCATTGGATTGAAGATCTCCAGTGCCAGGTTTTGGTTATGAACATAAAGTAAAAGGGCCAATAAGGTGACTCACTTTGTTTTGGGTCTAGATCACTTAGTTCTGCCTATTATATACAAAGGTCATCTTTGCTGTTGTTTTTAGGTTAGTGTGGTTTTCTGGGGCAAGGAAATCTGCCTTAATGGTTGGGGTTACATGGAGTTAGTAATAAATATTTTGTATTTATTGGCATTTCACTGATGGACATTTAATGTTCAGAAATTTAGCAGGGATATCTGGTGTTATAATAGTTCACAGAATAAAGTTTGAAGATTCTATCCCTGGCTATTTTTTTTCTGGCAAAATTAATATCCATACTTTTGCTGTACTACATGTTGGAATTTCAAAGCATTTTGAATTTTTGTCTTACAATTATGGGTTTTTAAAAAGGACTGGTACAGTGGGGTAAAGAAAAGACATGAGGTAAATCTGGAAGAAAGATGTGGCAGGTTAATTAGGGTACCCTGATTAATAGGGCTATATGTAGAATGAAGAGTTAGGGCATATGGACATATGAATTACTGTTCTTTCAGTAAAGATCATTTATGCATTGAGAATTTTTAGGAGTGACAACTCAGTGATTGTTGGACTGAAACACACATTTTTTAAAAATTATATTCTTGGTAATGGGTTTTAAAATGACAGGTACTGCTGTTCATTTATCCTTTTACAGAAAGTGCACTTTAGGTTTACCAATTGTACTCAGTGGAGCCCAATAACCTTGTACAAATAACAATAGACTCCTGTCTCAAAAGCATTGAAAACCAGGTCTGTGACATTTTGAAATACACTTATGTTTAAAGATTTTATTTCAGTCCAGTTTTAAGTGTTTTTTAATGACATCTTTTAGGGTTATACTTATGTTTCATTGGTACTTCAAGTGGTAATTCTTTCCCATAAATTGTCTCTTTGGGTAATATTTTTGCCATTCAATTATCTATTCAATGTAGAGATAAGCACTAATGACCAAATAGAATACTAGTATATCATGTAGGAGTAGAAAAGTTTAAGATTTACAGTCACTTCTTTCTTATTCTGCCCATAAAACAACTTGAGCATGTAGAAATGGTAGTTTCAGAAGAAAAACAGGTCCCAGAAACAACAAAAAGCAGCCAAAAATCTATCAGACTTCTTAAGACCCAAAAGGATTAGTGACTAGAGTCTGAAATTCTGATGTTGGAAGTAAATTTTCTCTTGGACAATGACATTTTGATTTATTTTCTTCATTTTTTCTCTTTAAAAAAAGTTAATCTAGCATCATCAAAGTATTTCTGGAATGCTTTGTTTAATCAGGCATTCTTACCATGGGGAAGAGCCATCACTAGAGATTTACTCATGCTTTACTTGATTTAGTACTGGTAATAGTTTAAAACTTGTTTTTTAGGAAACTAATTACTTGAAATAGATTTCTAAAAAATATACAGTAAAATGTAGTATTTCCTAGCTGAAACCAGTTTGGTGCCAATGTGAATCTTATAGTGTGCTTATTTCTCTTGGGACACATAGTGTACACTAGATTAAAAAAATGTGGAATAAATTGTTGTTTATTCAGACCCAATTTTCCCCAGTAGAAGAATCATTAGGTGAACATAGCTGTAAAATAAGAGGGTTATTGGTTTATTTATGTCAGGACTAGTGCTGTACTTCAAGGGATTTTAATGTGGATTAGGAAAGTAGTTGAAATTTTAACCACAGTCTAGACGAACCAAACCCACAATTAATATAGAATTAAGCTGTATCTATTTTTCGTATAAGATAATTTTATAAACAAGAGCCAACATCAGTGACTGAGTCAAGAATATGGCTATCTAGATTCGGAACACAGTCGACATAATCACCTAATAATCTCAATCTCCATACATAAACCCGATGTTGAGAACAATGGCCCTGATTCCTTATGAATGATACCTTTATCAGAGAAATAAAATGAGTTCTAGATCAAACTTACTGAGGCAGAAAAGTGAATTGAGTTTAGAACAAAATAGTGTTGAAACATAGACATTTCCATTTGTCTCTCATTTAATACCTATGCATAATTTCTATTTTGTCTTTTCAACTTTTAGGATATATATTATTTTATTTTGTTTGGTTTGTAGGAAAGACAGACCAGAAGCAGCCAACATTATATCCATATTTTACAGACATTAATTTCTAAATAAACTAAAATTACACAATTATTTCATAGGTGGCTTTAGAAGGAAAGATCTCAAAACATAATGAGGAACCAGTCATTATAATCCAATGCTGGTGATGGATTCAAACAAATGATGAACCTAGAAATGCTATTTTGGAATACATCAGCAAATGCAAATGAGCAGTTCCTTCCCCCTTTCCTTCTGTCCCTACCATTTTTTCAAAGAAATATTAAGCTATTTATAAAATAACCCATTCCATACAATACAAATAAAGAACAATAAGTTGAAGAAAAAAACAAAGATGGGAAACCTATAAGTTCTCTGGGAAGGAAGAGACAATGATTTAAGAATGTGAACTGTGTCATCTCAGCAGTCTTTATATATTTTGCATAGCTGACAGAACAAGCAAATGGCCTATTATGTTATCATAGTCACACTTGGACCTATTAGGAGTTCATAAGTCCCTAAGGCTTGACTTTACCTCCCTCCTAACATTCTTGAATTGACATATTAGTTTGGGAATGTGTTCATTTCCTAATTCATGTTCTTTCTGCTTTCAGCAACTTTAAAGTGTTATAGTAGGAAAATATTTAACAATAGGGTGATTTTCATCAAGGGCTAAATTTATGCTGCCTTTATTCAACATGGTAGGCTAACTATTAATACTTTAACAAACAATTCCCAATTTCAGTGATTTAACACAGTAAATATTAAATGTTTATGTAAAAAGCTCATGTGAATCAGTTGGTCTCTGTCTAATAATCATTTAGGTACCCATGGTCCTTCCAACTTGTGACTCCACTTTCTTCTAGAATCCAAGAGTACTCTCCATTCAGCTGGTAAATAAGGATAGAGAAAGAGCATGAGGTATTGTGTGAGAGATTTTATTAGTCAAGTGTAAAAGTGGTATACATTACTTCTATACACATTTTATTGTGAAGAATTCAATAATTGCACTTGATTTCAAGGGAAGCTAGGACATATAGTCCAGCTGTATGTCCAGGTACATAAGGAAAGCATCTGTTAACTACTCAAACTCTGTTTTATTCACTTCCTTGGGGGAAGTAAATTCTCCCCTTAGGACTCTTTTAACGTTGAGTACCATGCCTTGTTACATAGAATTTTATGTGGTTTTTTTTCTCTGCACTGTCTTTCACATAAGCATGTAAGTAAAGTTACCATATAATTTATTCTCCATACTAGGATACTTTTGTTAAAGGGAGTGATATTAATAGCGCTGAAACAATTGGCATAAACAACTATTGTCTTGGGGAAACTAGGACATATATCTATCCTACATATAGCCCATAATTATCTTTAAGCTAGGACAAGGTTTATTTATATATCCCACAATGTTGAGCACTCAAGTGGTCAATAAACACCTGGAGGTTTAAAAGCACTAGTCTCCAAATAAAATTCTGTTTCCTTTGAGGATGAGCTTCTATCATTTTTTTCTTTGTGACTTCATCACCTGAAAAAACAAAAACTAAAACTATAGTTAATTTCAAGGGCAATTGTCATTTAGTCATTTAACACCAGCTAGGATCTGTATTGAGCATAGTGGCTACTTAAAAGTAGTAAGCTGTTTGTAGCACTATGATGTCCACCACTGGGCAACAAAGAGTGATAATAGCAATTCATATAATTCATATGTTTTAATAAAGTTATACTTTCTGCTTTAAAATTGTCATGACATAGGTAAAGTGTGAATTGACAAACTGTCTTTGTATTTTGATATTAAGAGGGACAAATAAGAGCATATTTATAGGAAAATTATTAAAATGGAGTAAGGATTTAAAACTTTATGATTTTTAAGAAAAAAATTGTTGGAAAAAAACTAAGTATTCTTGGACTTGAAAAGATAAACCAAAGAATGATCATGGTAATTATAGTGAAAAGTTTAAAGAGAAGAAAGGACTAGATTTTTTTCAAGGGGTATAATCAGGACCAGTGTGTAGAAGGTAAAGGGAGGAAGGTTTGTAGCTATATATTGATGAAGAAAAAGACACAGCTTACATAGGATTGAGTTGTCTCAGGAAGGAATGAGTTTGTGTATAGGTTGGCCAAGTAACTGGTGGAGATGTTATAGCAGTAATTTAAGCATTGTACTGACAGAGAAAGTTAAAATATATTAAGTATTCCAAATTGAAATGAAGTTAACTAATTTTCTTTGATTATAATCATAAAGGGACAGTACAAATGATATATCTAGTTCCTCATGCTTTTATTGAGTATATTAACTCTTAGAGATTCTCCTTAGTTGGACAAGATCACTGACACTCCATTACATGCTTCCAAAAGCCTCTAAGGCTTGTTTGCTTTACTCTGACTACTTTTTCATGCAACAATTCATCTTAATCTTCAGGTTAAGTATGATTTGGAATAATATTCAAATAATATAATATGAATCCTGGGAAAATATTTCATACTTAAATGAATTCATTCTCTTCTATAATATAATATGTATTACTGAGAAAACTGGTTATTCTTTCTTTCAGTCCACAAACCAAATCTACCATGCATGGGAAGTATGCTTTGGCTGACATTGAGATGTAAACCATCCCTTTGAAGCAGACACTTATATGGAAGGAAAGAGTAAAAAAACCTATAAAATTGTATAAAAGAACCACCAAATTGACACCATTTCTCAGTGGTATAGGTTCCATCATGCAATGATTCAGACAAGAAGATCATGTTTTATTAATCTAGAGATACTGCCTGTCACATCAAATAGACATGTCTCACAGTTAACATCACCAGTTAGTAAAGCAAGGAAAAATTGCCTATTCAGTATTATTAATAATCAACTTTCTCTTCAGGTCAGTGCACAGCATTCATCTTTGAGGGCTTTATTGAAAGTAATATGCTAAGAACTAAACTTGATACACAATTTTAGCAACTAAAATTAGTGTCCATTTCTGTATTGGACACCCCCACTTCAAGGGCCCTTTCCCAAAGTCCTAAGATGTCATTAAGGAATTGAAGATGGGCCATAGGCAGGCTGACAAGGCCATATCTTCATAAAGCTTTGTTGGATGGTCCTTGTATCTACCTTGTTTTAAAGAAAACACCAGTTTTTAGCAAAATTGTGATATAAGACAAATTGTATTAGTGCTTTTCTCATATTTCCTTTGAATTGCTCTTTTTTTTTCAGAAACGTTACTCTCTCACTTTGGCTACTGAGTCCAAAGCAACATTCTGTTCTCAGGACATGTTATTTCCTTCTGTTTTCTTTCCCTTCTGCATTCCTCACAAGGTGTTTTCCTTATATGTCCTATTCCCAGAGATGTTTGATCTCTGCTAGGGAACAGCAATAATTTTGAGGTTGGATGCCTGCTACCTAATGCATTATCTAGTACTCCTTGGAGTTTTATTATTTTTCCTCTTAGTTGAATACAATAACTATTTTAAACAAAATAAATAGGCCTTAATGGTGGAACCATTAAATAGTTGACAGACCCATGGTGGTGATTTCAGTGATGGGTAAGATTTGTGGGGGTTCTTTTGAAATAAGGGCCAGCTTAGTATACTAATTTGAATATCTTGACTTAGCAGGACTTGAGTGAGTCCCAGGAATCCATGTTTTCCTAAAATATTCAGGTGATTGTCACATGCATTTGAGTTTGTGAAGCGTTGTTTTATATTAGTGTTCCTTCAATGTTAATTCACATGTAAATTACCAGGGAATCTTCTTAAAATGAAGATTCTCGTACAAGAGGTTTGGGGTGGAATTCTGCATTTCCAACAAATTTCCAGCTGCTGCTGCTGCTGGACCAGGGACCACGCTTTGAGTAGAAAGAATCTAGAACATTAATACTTCTAAAATGGTTGATAGATATTGATATAACAAATATTTTAAGAAGCCAGAAGGCCTGAGTATTGATTTTTTTTTTAATTTCCTAGGTGATTTTAATGTGAAGCTAGGGCTGACCACCATGGCTTTATACATCTTTCACCTGTTTGTAGAGGGAGATATTGCTATGAAATTTCAGTTAATGGCACCTAAACATTTCCAAGGTAAAACAGGTCAGAGTTCTAAAGGGTAACAATTAGGAGTACGGGTTCTAGAGTCTTATTGAACTGGGTTTGGGAACTGTTTTCATCCTTTATTAATTGTAAATCTTTGTGCAAATTAGGTCATATTATAAGCATCAGTGTCTCTGCCCATAAACAGGAATATTAATAATCAAAGGTTTGTTGTCTAGAATAAATGAAATGATGCATAAAGGATAGTAAGCCCTTAATAAATGAGAACTATTACTTTTAGCTATTATATTTACTGGTTCTTAAATTTTTCCATTGAAGTTTGACAAATACCAGAGGAAAATAAATGCAAATTCTTTGGGAGCCTGGAGGGGGGACTGTGTTCTTTGGGAAGAGTTATAGTTCTTTGAAATCTCTTGTTTCACTTTTTAAAAATAATCATTTCAATTTGTACTTGTACTTCATAGTATATGTGTGCACTTTTTGTAAATATAAATATCTGTATTGTTAAGAAAAATTAATGTACCAAGGAGCCGTTGCATATTTGTTCTCTAGTTTTACAGATTCCTTTTTGCCCTATTGAGTAATCCTGATTTAGTACCCTGATGATATGGTGAAGGCAGTGAGCTCAGACTTTTGCCATACTTTATATTGTGTGACTCACCCACCACAAGGGAAGAATGTGAATGAATTTGACCTGTCCCTCAGCTCCCAGTTATAGCTCTTTTGACCAGGTATATGCAACTTGTCCGAGGCCCACTGAACTGTACATAAAATGTTGCCAAAACTTTGCTCACATGGAGAAAATATGAGTTTTTTAAACTAAGCATATTTTCTGAGTCATACATTTGAAGTTGGAAATACCTCATTAATTATTATTTAATAGTGGTATGTGAAAATATTTGTAAGGAGATGCTAAGACTAAGACAATATACAAAATATTGAAAAGTGTGATTTTAATCTCATAAAGAGGCTATCTCACAAACTCAGGCTAATTTCATGTGCAAAGTAGAGTCTCTGAGATTTAATAACATTTGGGATCAATCCCTGGTTACAATCAGAAAGCAACACTAGCCCTGCGTTGAAAATGCAATGCTATCAAACATTACATTTGGAATCCCAGAATGTGGTTTTGTACTCTTTCCTCAAGTGGGGATCTCTTTCTCTCTTGTAAAATTCTAGTAATTTAAAGTTAATAAACATTTATTTAGTGTTTACTATGCACCAGTCACTGAAATAAATTCTATGGAGTAAATCTGACATAATCTCTGCCTTTTAGAAGTTTTAGTCTGATGGGATAGAGAGTCTTATACATAATTGTAAAATGTAGTTAATACTATGATAATATACAAAGATTATTAATAGAGACAAGGGAGCAGGGTTATTAATTTTACTTGGAAAAGCTTTTAAGGGTGAATGGCTAGGTAGTTCACTATCTTTAGGAGGGGTGGGGTTGGGGAAAACTATTTCAAGTAGAAATAACAGTATGAGCAAAGGCACAGATGTTTGTATACATAGAATGCTCCACAAATATATTGAATATCAGTTTTAGCTGCTATTGAGTACAAATGTTCATTCATTGAGGTAGGATTGGTTATATTGTAGTAAAAAACAAAAAAACAAAAAATGAAATGAAAGAAAGCACAAAATTTCACTAACTTAAAAGATCAAAAGTTTACTTCTAGCTCATACATAGTCCATTGTGGGTCTGGGCAACTCCCTAGAGCAACTAATCTTTATATTATGACTCAGTTTTCAAGCTTCGTATCAACATGTGCTTTGATGATTGAGGAGGCAGCAGAAGACATATGGTGATTTGCTCTTTGGCTCTTAAAGATTTCTACCTGGAGGTGACACACATCACTTTCACTCATATTTCTTTGTGAAACAAAGTCAAATTACTACACCTAACTTAAAAGTGTCAGGTAAGCACCATCTTCCCTTATTTCTGGAGACATAGAAGAAGCAGATATCAGTAAACAGTAGTAATGTCTGTTGCATAATGTTATCTCATACAAGGATGATATCATTTTAATAGTAATCAAGTCTTCTGATAAAATTAGTACTTATGCTGGAATTACAAACATCAGTTGACACCTGAGTAGAGCCTTCCTAGATTTTCAAATCAAACCTTATATGAGCTTACATAATCTAGTTATGCATAATACTGATTTGTCCTTAAGCACGGAACAGGCACCTGATAGGTGCACTAAAATATATTTATAGTGTGAATGAATAAGGGATGTCAGAAAACAAACAGAAAAGTTTTGTTTGCCTTCAGCCCTCTTGTCATATACCTTTGCCCATTCCAATAATTTCAAAGCAAGAAAAAGCTCTGTACGTCTCTAGGCACTATTTCTGAAGTTCCAGATACCATTGCCTTTGTTTTTATTCCACTCCAGAGAAAAAGAAAGAAAGAATATATATTTTCTCCACCCTTGACACAGCACACATAATTAAGAAGGGCTGACTCTGTATATGACATGGCAGGGTATAATGATATATTTTCTCCACCCCTGACACAGCACACATAATTAAGAAGGTCTGGCTCTGTATATGACACAGCAGGGCATAAATGGTTAAGCAGAAAAAAATTTGTGTGAGTCTGTCTGGGTTTAAATCTCAGCTGTGACACTTGATAGTTGTGTTATCTTTGGCAAGTTTTGCCATATATAAAATGGGAAATGTGTCTATTTTGAAGGGTTTTTGTAAGGATTAAATGAGATAACTGACTCTAAAGCACTAAGAACATATTAGGAGCTCCAAAATGGTACTTAACATTTTTCACAGATCGCTTTATTCTCATTACATAGCAGGATTTCACTATTCCCCTAAAAACTCGTCCATTTAAGTGTTACAATGGGTGGTTCCGAGGACAAACCAAGCAGCACATGGAGAGTTGGAGAATCAAGGTTTATTCGCCGGTGGGCTCAGAGGGGTCTCACCACCAAATTCTGAGCCCCGTCTATCCAAGTTTTCCCACTTTTATTAAGTTGGGGTGGTCCAAGGGGTGGGGTGTCAGGTGGCTAATGCTCCAGGTAATAGGTTAGTTGATGTGCCAGTTAATATGTTTAGTATTATGTTGATGAGGGTCTTCCATGAGGGGTGAGGGGTCTCAGGTGGCTGATGTGCCAGGTAATTGATGGGAGTTTTCCTTATCATTACCGCAGCTTTTGGGGGGATATTTATCTCATGTGTTCAAATACTATAATAATATGCATTTTCATTTTAAAGAATGCTTTCTATTTCATCCCTTCTTTGATTATTATTGCTGCATCTTGCCTGGCACTGGTGCTCCCATGAGATCACACCAATGCTTCTGTTGGGTACTGCCATTATTGATGGCTAGAGATTCCAAGGGCTGAAACCAACATTGTATTCTGTTGAGTCCTTAGTATGCTAAAATACCATCTTTTTCCATTCAAAGTATTTTTCATTTGTCTGTCTCTACCCTTTTCAATGTCATGTTTTCTGAATGTGTAGAAAGCAAAGCAGTGCTTGTTCTTCAATGATTTATAAAGTTTGATGTTGCAGCTCTATAATATCTTCTCTCCTTTTATTATGGGACTCAGAATTGAGTTCATGGATTAATTAATTAATTCTAAACTGTATTTATCTGATATTATAGATATAGCAGTGATATCCTGATCACACACTTTCTGAAGAACACACTTCTTGTTCTTCAGAAATGTATAGAACAGTGGGGAGCATATATTTTTATAATTAATCACACTATTGACAACTGTGATAAGTTATATGAAGGGGAATTAGAGATCAATCTACATGAGGAGATTGGGAAGACAAACATAGGTGAAATACCAAAGGTATTATATTATTTGAGGGGCAATGAATAATGAATGCAAGTTGCAATCCCCCAACAGTGCCACTGCTAATCACTCTTTTGTAATTAAGGCAGTATCTCCAGGGGATCACTATGAACATGAAAATCTCTTCTATGAATAACAGGAAAAAGAAATAGTTTAAAAGATTCTTTAGGGAAAAATAAATGCATTTTAAGACAGGTTTGATAGATAGTTGATGAAGAATAAATGAAGGTATGCAGATGGAGATTGAGAATAGGCCCCAGCTTGCTGCTTTAGTGAGGGACACTGGACATCAATGGGAAATATGAGAACATCATGTGCTTGGGGAGGCTTGATGTCTACATGAATTCATTAATTTATTAAATAAATTGTTATTGACATATAGTTGTATATGAGGCATTATTGAAGGTGCTTTGCTTATCAGTGAATAACAGACAAATAAACTTGTCTTTATAGATCTAATATTCTAATGGGGTATACAGGAAATAAACATACTAAATCAGTAAATGATATAGTATATTAGATAACAAAAAGTGCAAAGAAAAGAAAATAAAGCTGATAAAAGTAATATGACGGAAGGGTAACATGGCCTAATAGAAACCTCCAGCAATCATCTCTCTGCAAAAACACCTAATTCAAGAGCTATCAACACAAGTTAGCACAGTCAGAAGAAACAAAACTCAGGTGAGCAATCATAATACCTGGTTTTAACATTATCACAAGAAAAGAGGAACTGAAGAGAGCACAAAAGATAGTCTTGCATTGCCTATGCCACCCCTTCCCCATCGCCTAGCAGTGCTCCATCAGTGCACTAAGTGGAGAGAGAATCTGTGTGCTCCCTGGAAATTGAAATGCAGGGGCACTCTGGCACAGATGACATCACAGGGAAGAATTCTGCTACTGCCCACAGAGGGAGCATTTTCACCAACCTGGCCATAAGGAAATGTCTTGCCTCAAAGCCTGAGTTTCGCTAGCCCCACCACTGACAGACAAAAAGCAGCCTGGGGCCTGGACTAAATTCATAAGGAAGTCAGACCACAAGACAGTTGCCTGCAGTCTGGGTAATTCTGTGGCTATGCTAGCTTACAGCCAATGAATGTGGGGTGAACATGACCCAGCGAGACATGAGCGCCTGTGGCCAGGCCAAAACCTGTGTCACCCCTCCCCTGACTACAGGCAATGTGGTTCAGACAGAATATTCTTCCACTTGAGGAAAGGAAAGGGAAGTAGCCAGAAGAATTTGTTTTGCAGCTTTGGTACCAACTCAGCCACAGTAAAATAAAGTATCAAGCAGAATCTCGAAGACCCTGAGTCCAGGCCTTGGTTTCTGGATAGCATTTATGCACCCACCCTGAGCCAGAAAAAAAAATCTGCCTCGAAGGGAAAGACCAAGCCCTGGATGAATTCACCACCTGCTGAATAAAGAGCCTCTGGGTATTGAATAAACATCAGAGGTAGCAAGGCAATAGTCATCACTGGCTTTGGGTGAGATTGGGTTAGCTTCAGGTGAGACCTGGGGCTCATGGCCACAAGAGAGTGACCACAACATTCCTCCCCCAACTCCAGCAGCCCAGTGGAGAGAATGAGGGAAGAGAGTGAGAAACATTGCCTTGTAATCCAGGTAATTATCTTGTGTCTTACCCAAGATCAATAAGGCAGTACCACCAGGAGTCTATAAAAATCACAGCATTACTGGACTTGGGGTACCCCTACTACTTATATAGCTGTAGTGAATAGAGACTTACACCAAAACACACAATTAAATTTGATTATCTGGAAAGCATTCTCAAAAAAATGGGTTCAAACAAGCCAAGATTGTGAAGATTAAAATAAACACCTAACTTTCAAAGCCCAGAAATTGATGAACATCTACAAGTATCAAGAATATCCAGGAAGACATGACTTCACCAAATGAACTAAATAAGGTCCAGTGACCAATCCCAAAGTGTTGGAAATAGGTGACATTTCAGACAAAGAATTAAAAATATCTGTCCTTAAAGGAGTTCAATTAACTTCAAGTCAACAGAGAGAAGGAATTCAGAAGCCTATCAGTGAAACTTAACAAAGAAATTGAAATAATAATAAAAAATCAAGCAGTAATTTAGAGTTTAAGAATTCAACTGACAAATTGAAAAATCTATCAGAGTCTCTCAACAGCAGAATTGACCAAGCAGAAGAGAGAATTAATGAACTTAAAGACAAGCTATTTGAAAATACACAGTCAAAAGAGAAAAAAGAAAAAAAGAATAAATAAGAATGAAGCATGCCTACAAGATCTATAAAATAGACTCAAAATAGCAAATCTAAGAGTCATTGGCCTTAAATAGGAAGTAGATGGAGAGTTTGGGTAGAAATTTTATTCAAGGAAATAATAAAAGAGAACTTTCCAATCCTAGAAAAAGATTTTAATATTCAAGTACAAGAAGGTCATAGAACACCAAGCATATTTAACCTAAACAAAGTTAGCTTAAGGCATTTAATAATCAAGCCTCCATACATCACAGATAATGAAAAGGTACTAAAGGAAGCAAGAATATATATATATATATATATATATATATATATATATATATATATATATATTCAGGAGCTCCAATATGTCTGGCAGTAGACTTCTCAGGGGAAACCTTACAAACCAGGAGAGAGTTATAAGACATATTCAAAGTGACGAAGGGGAAAAAACAAACAAACAAAAAACAAACAAAAAAAACCCCTTAGTTGTAGATTATTATATCCTGCAAAAATCTCCTAAAACATGAAAGATGAATAGTCTCCTAGACAAACAATAGCTGAGGGATTTCATCAATACCAGATGTGTCCTACAAGAAATGCTAAACAGAATTCTTCATTGTGAAAGAAAATGCCATTAATGAATAATAAGAAATCTTCTCAAGGTATACAACTCACTATTAACAGTAAGGACTGAAATACAGAATACTCTAATGCTGTAATTACAGTGCATAAACCACGTATATCTTGAGTAGGAAGACTAAAAGACAAACCTGTCAAAAATAAGAACAACTTTATGAGAAGTAGGTAGTATAAAAAGATATGGATGGAAGTAACAAAAAGTTAAAAAGTGGGTAGAGGATGGAGCTAAAAGGTAGAATCTCTGTTAGAATTTTCTTTGCTTGGTTATTTGGTTGTAAGTTGAGTTGTCATATATTTAAAACTACTGCTTATAAAAAGCTTTATGTAATCTCAAATCAAAAAACCTACTAGAGATACACAATAAATGAACAACAAGAAATTAAAACACACTACCAAAGAAAATCACTTTTAAGAAAGAAAGACAGGAAGGAAGGAAGAAAGAGAGAGACACAAAACAACCAGAAATCAAATAACAACATGACAGTCGTAAGTCCTTACTTATCAGTAATAACATTGAATGGGAATGGACAACAAACTAAACTTTCCAATCAAAAGACATAAAGTGACTGAATGGCTAAAAAAACAAGAACCAACTATATGTTGTCTGTAAGAAACATACTTCAGCTATAAAGACACACATAGACTGCAAATAAAAGGATGGAAAAAGATATTCTATGCAGATGGAAACCAAAAAAGAGCAGGGGTAGCTATACTTGTATCAAAGAATAGATTTCAAGAAAAAAGTGTAAAAAGAAACAAAGAAGGTCATTATATAATGGAAAAGGGGTCAATTCAGCAACAAGATATAACAATTCTATGTGCACCCAACAGTGGAGAACTCAGATATATAAAGCAAATATTAACAGAGGTTAAGATAGAGATAGACCCTAATACAATAATTGTTGCAGAATTCAACACTCCGCTTTTGGCACTGGAGAGATCTTCCAGACAGAAAACTGACAATGACACATTGGGCTGAATCTGCATTGTAGACCAAATGGATCTAGTAGATAGGTACAGGACATTTCATCCAACAGCTACAGAATTCATATACTTCTCCTCTGGTCAAGAATCACTCTCAAGGAAAAAACATATGTTAGGGCACACAACTAGTTTCAAAAAAATAAAAAAAAATCATATCAAATATTTTCTCTAACCACAGTAGAATAAAACTAGAAATTAATAACAAGAGAAACATTGGAAAATTTATGAACACATAGACATTAAACAATATGCTCCTGAATGACCAAAGGAACAACAAAGAGGTTAAGAAAGAAATTTAACAAAAAATTTTCATATAATGAAACTGAAAACACAACATAGCAAAACCTGAGATATAGTCAAATCAGTAATAAGAGGAAAATTTACAACAGTAAGTGTCTACATCAGAAAAGTAGAAAAGTTTCAGATAAACCACCTAATGATGCATCTCAAAGAACTAGAAAAACAAGAGCAAACCAAACACAAAATCAGTAGAAGAAAAGAAATAATAAAAATCAGAACAGAAATAAATGAAATTTAAACTAAAAAAACAATAGAAATGATCAATGAAAGAAAAAGTTGTTTTTTAGAAAGATAAATAAAATAGACAAACTTTTAGCCAGACTCACTAAAAAAAGAAGAGAGAAGACACAAATAAATAAAATCAGACATGAAAAGAGAGACATTACTGCTAGTACTGCAGAAATACAAAGGATCATTAGAAACTACTATGAGCAAGTACATGCCAATAAATTGGAAAAACTAGAAGACATGGATAAATACCTAGACACCTACAACCTACCAAATTAAACCAGAAAGAAATCCAAAACCTGAATAAAACAATAGCAAGAAATAAGCTAGAACCAGTTACAAAAATTCTCCTATCAAAGAAAAGCCCAGGACCTGATGGCTTTGCTGCTGAATTCTAACAAGCATTCAGAGAACTAATACCAATCCTACTTAAACTATTCCAAGAAAATGAGGAAGAGGAAATAGTCCCAAACTCATTCTACCAGGTCTGTATCACCCTGATACCAAAACCAGACAACAAAACATTCTCAACAAAATGCCAGAAAATTGAATTCAACAACACGTTAAAAAGATTATTCATCATGATCAAGTGGGATTCATCCTAGGGATGAAAAAGTGGTTCAAAATACATAAATCAATGAATTTGATACATCATATAAACAAGAAAGAAGGGGAAAAAACATATAATCATTTCAATTGATGCTGAAAAAGCATTCAGTGAAATTCAATATCCAATCATGATAAAAACTTTAAAAAATAGTGGTATAGAAGGAACTTACTTCAACATGACAAAAGCCATATATGATGAACTAATAACTAATATCATACTGAATGGGGAAAAAAAGAAATTCTTTACAATGTGGAACATGACAAGGATGCCCACTATCCCCACTGTTATTCAAGATAGTACTGGGAGCTCTAGCTAGAGCAATGAAGCAAGAGAAAGAAATAAAGGACATACAAATTGTAAAGAAATAAGTCAAATTATCCTGTTTGCAGATGATATGATCTTATTTTTTATTTTATTATTTAATTTTTTGCAGCCCACTTACCAAGTGAGATATGGTCTTATATCTAGAGAAACCTAAAGACTCCACAAAAAAACTTTTAGAACTGATAGACAAATTCAGTAAAGTTGCAGGATACAAAATCAGCATAAAAAATCAGTAGCATATCTATATGCCAACAATACACAATCTGAAAATGAAACTAAGAAAGTAAGCCAATTTAAAATAGCTACAAATAATATAAAGTACCTAGGAATAGACTAATCAAAAACATGAAAGTTCACTATAATGAAAACTATAAAACAGTGATGAAACAAGTTGAAGAGGACACACAAAATGGAAAGATATTCCATGTTCATCATTGATTGGAAGAATCAATATTGTTAAAATGTCCACAGAACCCAGAACAATCTATATATTTAATGAAGTCCCCATCAAAATTCCAATGACATTGCTCATAGAAATACAAAAAAATAATTATAAAACTTATATGGAACCACAAAAGACCCAGAATAGTCAAGGTGATCCTGAAAAAAAGAACAAAACTGGAGGAATCACATTACCTGACTTCAAATTATACTATGAATCTGTAGTAACCAAAACAACATGGTTCTGGCCTAAAAAAAAACACATATATCATTAGAACAGAATGGAGGACCCAGAAATAAATCCACACATCTATAGTGAACTTATCTTCAAAGGGTGCCCAGAACACACAGTGAAGAAAGGACAGTCTCTTCAATAAATGGTTCTGGGAAAACTGAATATCCATGTGCAGAAGAATGAAACTAGACCTTTAACTCTGATCATATACAAAAAATCTAATCAAAATGAATTAAAGACTTAAATCTAAGACCTGAAAATATGACATTTCTAAAAGAAAACTTTGGGGAAATACTTCAGGACATTAATCTGGGCAAGAACTTCTTGAGTAATACCCCCAAAGTACAGACAACTGAAGCAAAATTGCACAAATGGGATCACATCAAGCTAGAAAGCTTCTACACAACAAAGGAAATAATCAACAAAGTGAAGAGACAACCAACAGAGTGGGAGAAAATATTTTCAAAGTACCCATCTGACAAGGGATTAATAACTAGAATACATAAATATTGGGGGTTCATGACACCCACGATATAACCAGGTCCCTGGGCAGTGTTCATTGCAAGAGATAGGAGAGACAAAGACATGGACACAGATGTAAGGTGAAAGGGTGTGGGGACGTCAGGGGACCACCAGCATTCCCATGAGCCAGGTGGTACTAACTGAAGTCTAGCACCAGTTTTTATTCTCTTTTTCATGTTATAGAATACAATGATTTCACGTGAAAAGCTCATGCATTAGCAGTAAAGTGTATAATGTGAACAGGAACAAAGAGACCATGTACTTCTTTCTACTTTGTCTAGTTCCTCATTTACTTAGACATGAACTCAGGAGAGAGATAGGGACATTGCCTCAGGCTTAGAATAGCAAGCTGCTCTTATCTGCTGAGCTGACATCTTTGATCATTCTCTCCGCCTTCAGATTACAAACCTGGGCCATTTGCAGACATCCAGGCTGTAGCCCTCAGGCTTCAGGGTGGGGTCCATTTGCAGAGATTCCTGATTGGTGGAATGCCCCACTCAAGGTTGAGCAGATTTTGCTCAGTGAACTGACATGTCCACAGGTTGCTCTTTGGCAAAGTCCTGTCCCACTTCTGGGTTCTCATGTCTCCACCCTAACCCTCAATACATAAGGAGCTCCAAAAACTCAATAGGAAAAACATAAAATAATCTGATTAAAAAATGGGCAAAAGATCTGAATCAGTATTTCTCAAAAGACAACTAACAAATGGCCAAGAGACATATGACAAAGTGTTCACCCTCATAAGTCATCAGAGAAATGCAAATCAAACTACAGTGATATATCATCTCACCCCAGTCAAAATGGCTTTGATCAAAAAGACAGGCAATAACTAATGCTGGCAAGGGTGTGGAGAAAGGGAAACCACCATACACCATTGGTAGGAATGTATATTAGGGCAACCACTATGGAAAACAGTTTGGAGGTTTCTCAAAAAGCTAAAAATAGAACTACCATATGACCCAGCAATATTACTGCTGGGTGTATACCCAAAGCATGAGTATTCAGTATATCAAAAAGATATCTGCATTCCCATGTTTATTGCAGAACTATTTACAAGAGCCAATATAGAATCAGCCCAAGTGTCCATCAATTCATGTATAAAGAAATTGTGGTACACATACACAGTGGAATACTGTATAGCCTCAAGAAATAATGAAGTTCTGCCATTTGCAACTACATGGATGGCACTGGAGAACATCTTGTTAAATGAAATAAACCAAACACGGAAAGACAAATCTCCCATATTTTCACTCATATGTGAGAGCTAAATATTAAAAACAATTAATGTCATGTAGACAGAGAGTAGAGTGATGATTACAAGAAGCTAGGAGGGGTATTGGGGTGGGAGGGATAAACAGGGGATGGTTAATAGTTGCAAATATATAGTTAGATAGTTTGATAGGATGAACAATATTTGATAGCACAAAAAAGTGATTACAATCAGCAATAAGGTAGAATATACTTTAAAATATCTAGAAGAGTAGAATTGGACTGTTCATAACACAAAGAAATGTTAAATACATGAAAAATTTCTGTTGTTTGAAATTGTTGAAACTTAGTCCATGGCCAATCATATAGGCAATTTTTATCTTCTTTCTTCAAAACTAGGAAAGCTATACTAGTTTTCTTTTGGTTAATATTTGCATAATAACATGTTTTCAATAACTTTACTGTCGTCTTTTCTGTGTTCCTGTATTTAAGGTGTCTTGTTGCAAACGGAATCATTTGACTGTGTTTTATTTTAGCCAGTTTTTGACTTTCAGTTAGATTATTTAGTTCTTTCATATTTAATATAATTATATACTTTATTTTTAATCTATATTGTCACTTTTTGCCTTTATCCCATGTTTTTTTCCTACCTTTTCTTGTTTTCTTTATGTATAATCAAATATTTTGTACTATTGTATTTCTTTCTTAAATTAGGTTAGGGGATACACATTCTTTTACTATATTTTAATAGTTAATCTAGGGATAAAATATGCAACCTTGATTGGTTAAAATAAGATATAAATTAGTATTTTTGCCATTTCCCAGACAATGATAATAATTTAGAACGTTTAACAACACTCAGCCTACCCTGTCTTTTGTTAATGTGTTAATGAGTCTTAATTTTAAAAATATATTAAACATCACAAGACAAGACATTATTATCATTGAAATGATCATTTTGTTTTGGCCTCATCTTTATTATTTCCTTTGATTTTCATTCATTTGTGTATTTCTATTTCTGTCTGTAATAATTTTCATTTTGTCTGAGGAATTCCAATTAATATTTATTTTGTTTTGAGTCTTCTGACAACAAAATATCTGGTTTTATTTGTGTGAAAATAACTTTAGTGTGCCTTCAGTTTTCACTACTATTTTAATACATATGTAATTATAGGCTGACAATTATTTTCTTTCAGCTCTTTAAGGCTATCATTCCACTGCCCTTTGACTTCCATTTTGTCTTAGTCTGTTAGGGATGCCATAACAAAATGCCACAAACTGAGTGGCTTAAACAAGAAAACTGCATTTTCTCAGTTCCAGAGACTACAAGTCCAAGATTAAGATTTAGTTTATCTTGAGGTGTCTCTTTCTGGCTTGTAGATGGCCACCTTCTCACTATCCTCACATGGCCTTTCCTTTGTGCACCACATCACTGACATCTCTGTGAGTACAAACTTCCTCTACCTATGAGTGCACCAGCCAGATTGGATTATGGTGTGCCCTAAAGTCCTCAGTTAACCTTAGTTACTGATTTAAAAGTAATAGCTCCAAATATAGTCACATTCTATGGCACTGTGGGTTAGGGCTTCAACATATAAATTTTGAAGGAACGCCATTCAGCCATAAAAATGTTTTCCATATTTTATCTGCTTATTAGATTCTTTGGTATATTTGAATATATTAACATTTTTCTTCTCTCTCCTTCAAATTTTTATTTTATATAAAATTTCCTGAAATTAAATTTTCAAACTATTCTTTAGCTAACAGAATATTAAATGGGAATGATATAGAATTTGTGGAACATTTGATGTAGCTAGTGATGGATTCAATAATTCTTAAGATTTTGCATCTTATTTGGGTGAAGAGTGGGAACTTCCTCACTGTAAGAAGGGTAGTCGTGTCTTGTCAGATAGAAATGTAAGATTGTTTTGCTATTTTAATGAAGTTCAATGTATGTAAAGGGTGCATATGGAAACCGAGTAGACAAATATGTGGAATGTGCCACTTTTCAATTTATCACATCTCAGTTCCAATTTACCTTTCAAAATCTTCTCTGTAATAATGGGTATGATTCCTTTAAGTATTTCTCCTTTACAGTAAACCTAATGTTGAGCTTTCTCTGTAGACACTGCTGGAGGAACACTAAAAATGTTCCTCCACCTGCTTCTGAAGGCTGAACAGTCAATACTGTGGATATGAGGGCATTTAGTGGTGTTTTTTACCTGTCATTAACTCAAAAGGTGCAGTCCTTTGTTAATCTTGTATCCCCTGGCTTTGTCTGATGATCTCCTTCCTGTGGGTCTCTCAATAATAATACTTCAAGTTTCAGACACCAGAGTCTCAAATCTCTTTGATCACCTTCTTCCCTGGAGATTTGTCTTTCATGGCCCTCTTGATGCCATGGTCCTCTTGATATAGACACCATATGATAAAGGCCTCTTTCCCACGTGGACAGCTCCACTCCCTCTGTGTGTTGTCATGCCGGTCACTGATTGCAGCTTGCTTGCATCCTGGAGAGTTGCTCTCTGCTTTCACAGAAACACAGAAAATCTCTCATCTAGATAATCCGGCGAACTTCCTTGTCATCCAGTAGACTGTAACTATACTTTCTCAGCAAGGTCTGATTCTCAGTCTTGGGAAAGAAGCCCCACTTCCAAGTTTGTCCTTTGGTCATTCTCCCTTAGCTGTAGAGTACTTAGTAGCGTTCTCTTACATCTTATAGTAACTATTTTGTCATGGTTTAATAAGTGTTTATATTAAGCTTGCACAGTTTAGGTAACTGAATGGTTCCTGTCTCCTGATTAGTCTCAAACTTATACAAAGCCATATAGAGACATGGAACAAAATAGAAAGTCCAGAAATTGGCGTATATACTCTTGGAAATTTAGTAGATGATAAAAGTGGCTTCTCAATTAATGATGTGACTATGTACTTTTAAATATATAGTATTTGATAATCAATATAGCCACCTGGAAAAGAAAATTTTGAATTAATATTTATATCACGCATCAGAGTAAATATCAAATGGGTCTAAGATTTAAACATAAAAATGAAACAATAAATGCATAAGAACTTACCAGCAAGTGCTTTAAGATCTCTAAAGAGAAAAAAATATTTCTAATTACGATGTAATTTTGATGATTATACCTAGATTTCACCATGGAATTGAGAATAAGGCAAATTTTAGTGCCCTTTAAAATTGTATTCACCATTTTAGCAGAGATCCTTGTCAGTGAAAGGAAGCAAGACAATGAAAAATATACATAAGGATTAAAACACAAAAAATAAACTTCATTTACAATAGAATTATGTACATAGGAAAATTTAAATTGTCTACATATGAATAATGAGAGTTGAAAAGCAAATTTAGAAATATTACTGGGTAAAAATTCAATACAACAAATAGGTTATCTTTTTCTACACTAGGAAGAAACATTTAGAAAATGTCATTTGAATGATTATGCCACTTACAATGGCATCAAAACAAATACTTCTGAACATATTTAACAAAAGATGTTATATAAATGAGCCAAAAAAGTCCTCTTTGTATTAGCCCCTAGGTTGTTTACTTCTTCACTGCAGTTTCAGATCTATTATATTCTCTTAGTGACAAACTCAATTTTTTTTCACATTGAGTTTTTCTTTTCTAAATTTATTTCCACATATAATGAGGGTAAAAAAGTTTAGGTTACTTATATTGCCCTTGCCTCCTCTCCCCCGCCCCCAAATCAGAGATTCAAGTGTGTTCATCTCCTAGATGGTGCGCATCACACTCATTATGTATACACCTATCCCCTCCCCCACATCTGCCCAACACATGACTGATGTTATTCCTAAATGGACTCTTAGGTGATGATCAGTCACACCAATTTGATGGTGAGCACATGTGGTGCTTATTTTTTCATTATTGGGATACTTCACTTAGTACAATGGGATCCAGCTATATCCAGGAAAACACAAGAGGTTCTATATCACCATTGTTTCTTATAGCTGAGTAGAACTCCACCATGTGTGTTTGTGTATATATATATATATATATATATATATATATATATACACACCGCATTTTATTAATCCACTCATGTATTGATGGACAATTGGGTTATTTCCACATCTTTGCAATTGTGAATTATGCTGCTATAAATATTCGAGTGCAGATGTCTTTTTTATAGAATGTCTTTTGTTCTTTTGGATATATGTCCAATAATGGGATTGCTGGATCAAATGATAAGTCTACTTGTATCTCTTTAAACCATCACCATATTGCTGTGCACAGAGGTTGCACTAGTTTGCAGTCCCACCAGCAGTGTATGAGTGTTCCTGTCTCTCTGCATCCATACCAACATTTATTGTTTTGGGACTTTTTAATAAAGGCCATTGTCACTGGAGTTAAGTGATATTTCATAGTGGTTTTGATTTGCATTTCCCTGATGATTAGAGATGTTGAGCATTTTTTCATATGTTTGTTGGCCATTCTATCTTCTTTTGAAAAAATTCTATTCATGTCTTTTTCTCACTTAATGGGAAGGCTGTTTGATTTTTTCTTGCTGATTTTCCTGAGTTCTAAATAGATTCTAGTTATCAGTCCTTTATCGAATGTGTAGCTTTGAAAATTTTTTCACATTCTGTAGGTTGTCTGTTTGCTCTTGTGACTGTTTCTTTGGCTGTGCAGAAACTTTTTAATTTAGTCAGGTCCCATTTATTTATTTTTGTTATTGCTGTGATTGCCTTTGGGGTCTTCTTCATAAATTCTTTGCTTGGCCAATGTGTATAAGAGTTTTCCCCACATTTTCTTCTAGAATTCTAATAGTTTCACCCCTTAGGTTTAAGTCTGTAATTCACTGTGATTTGATTTTTATGAGAGGTGAAATGTGTGGGTCTTGTTTCAGTCTTCTACATTTGACTATACAGTTTTCCCAGCACCATTTATTGAATGAGGTTTCTTTTCCCCAGTGTATGTTTTTGTCTGCTTTGTCAAATATTAGATGATGATATGAGGATGGTTTTATATCTGTATTCCAAGTTCTGGTCCACTGCTCTGTGTCCCTGTTCTTGTGCCAGTACCAAGCTGTTTTAATAACCATAGCCTGGTAGTATAGTTTGAAGTCTGATAAATTAATACCTCCCATTTTGTTCTTAATGCCTAAAACTCCTTTTGCTAAACAGGGTCTTCTCTTGTTCCATACGAAATGTAAAATTATTTTTTCTATATCTGTTAAAAATGATATTTGTAATTTAATAGGGATTGCATTGAATCTGTAGATCAATTTGGGTAGAGTGGACATTTTAACAGTGTTGATTCTTCCAATCCACGAGCATGGTATGGTTTTCCACCTTTTTACGTGCTCTGCAATTACCTTCCTCAGTGTTTCATAGTTCTTCCTGCAGAGGTATTTTACCTTTTAGTTATATGTATTCCTAGGTACTTTATTTTTGTTGTTGCTATTGTGAAGTGTATAGAGTCCTTAATTTGTTTCTCAGGTTGACTGTTATTGGCATATGTGAATGCTTCTGATTTGTGTGTATTGATTTTGTTTCCTGAGACATTACTGTATTCATTTATTAATTCCAGTGGTCTCTTGGTTGAATCATTGGGGTTTTCTAGATTTAATAACATATCATCAGCAAGGAGTGAGAGATTGATCTCTTCTGTTTCTATTTGGATACCCTGATTCTTCTCTGTTGCCTGATTGCTCTCACAAGGACTTCCAGGACTATGTTGAATAGCAAAGGGGACAGTGGAGAACCTTGTCTGCTTCCAGTTCTAGATGGGAAGGCTTTCAATTTTTCCCCATTCAGTATGATGTTGGCTGTGGCTTTGTCACATATGGCTTGTATCACTTTTTTATAGTCCCCATCTATACCTATTTTGTTAAGCATTCTTATCATAAAAGGGTGTTGAATTGTGTCAAATGCTTTCTCTGCGTCTATTGAGAGGATCATATTGTCTTTGTTTTTATTTATGCAGTGAATTAAATTTATAGATTTACATATGTTGAACCATCCCTGCATCTCTGGGATGAAGCCCACTTGGTCGTGATGGATTATTTTCTTGATAAACACCTGGATTTGATTTGCTAGCATTTTATTGAGAATTTTTGCATCTATCTTCATAAGGGATATTCGTCTGCAGTTTTCACTTTTTGTTGTGTCCTTTCCTGGTTTTGGTATCAGAGTTATTTTGGCTTCATAAAATGTTTTGGGAAGGGTTCCATCCTTCTCGATGCTGTGGAATAACTTTTGTAGGATAGGCACCAGTTCTTTGTAGGTGTGGTAAAATTCAGATGTGAAACCATCTGATCCTGGGCTTTTCTTTTTGGGAAGAATTTTTATTGCTGTTTCAATTTCAGTTCTGGATACTGGTCTGTTCAGCAATTCTATTTCTTCCTGGTTGAGCCTAGGGAGGCTGTGTGTTTCTAAAAATTTGTCCATTTCCTCCACATTTTCCAGTTTGTGTGCTGAATAAAGGTTTTTGTAGAATTCTTAGATGATATCTTGTATTACTGTGGCATCAAGTGTGATTTCTCCTTTGATGTTCCTGATGGAGGTTATTAGAGATTTCTATTTTGTGCTGTTGGTTAGTCAAGCCAAACGAATGTCAATTTTGCTCACCTTTTCAAAGAACCATCTTTTTGTTTTATTAATCTCCCATATGGTTTTTCTTTTTTCCATTTCATTTAGTTCTGATTTGATCTTATTGATTTCTCTCCTTCTGTTGGGTTTGGAGTTGGTCTGTTCTTCTTTCTGCAGATCTTTGAGTCTATTCATTATGTTGTCTATTTGCCAGTTTTTCTGTCTTTTGGATATAGGAACTTATGGAAATAAACTTTCATCTCATGACTGCTTTAGCTGTGTCCCACATATTTTGATAACTTGTGTCTCCTTTGTCATTTAGTTCAAAGAATCTTTGAATTTCCATCTTGATTTAGTCATTTATAAAATAATCATTCAGGAGAAGGTTGTTTAGCCTCCACGACTTTGATTAGAAATGAGAATTTCTGTTAGGGTTGATTTCCTCTTTTATTCCACTGTGATTTGAGAAGATGCATGGCATAATTTTTTTTTAATTTTTTAAGACTTGCCTTGTGTCCTAAGATATGGTCAATCTTAGAGAATGTCCCATGTGCTGATCAGAAGAATGTATGTTCAGTGCCTTTTGCATAGAATATCCTGTAAATGTCAGTCAGGCCCATTTGTTCCAGCATTGTTTTTAAGTTCATTATTTATTTGTTTATTTTCTGCTTGGATGATATGTCCTGTGCTATCAGATGGATGTTGAATTCTCCGGCTAATATGGTATTGCTTTTTATCATTCTGTTTAGATCAAGCAGTGTTTGCTTTATGAATCTGGGTGCACCTAATTTGGGTGTATACATATTAAATATAGTTATGTCTCTTGTTGAACTTTACCCTTCACCATTATATAGTGACCATCTTTGTCTTTCATTACTTTTGTTGATTTAAAAAGTAAGTTGTCTGAAATTAAAACTGCCACGCCAGCCTTTTTTTGGCTTCTGTTTCCTTGAAATGTTGATTTACACTCCTTTATTTTCAGTCTAAATGCATATTTGAAGGCTAGATGAGTTTCCTGGAGACAGCAGATACTTGCCTTGTATTTTTTTATCCATTTGGCCAGCCGATGCCTCTTGAGTGGTGAGTTTAAGCCATTCATATTTATTGAGAGAACTGATAGGTAAGGCAGATTTGTGTTCATCCTGTTGGGTAGAACATCATTGCTATGTTTTCTCTCTTTAGACACTGTGGTATCTTACCTTTGATATTTAGCTTTTGAGTAGTTTTACATTCATGAGTATTTCTTGTGCTGGTCTATGTGAAACTCTGTTTTGAGTACTTCTTGGAGGGCTGGTGTTGTCTTCGTGAATTTCCTCACTCTTTGTTTATCTGAGAATGTCTTAATTTTTGCTTCATATGCAAAACTTAGCTTTGATGAGTACAGGATTCTGGGCTGGGCATTATTCTGTTTCAGAAGAGTAGGAATGCGGCCCCAGTCTCTTCTTGCTTTTAAGGTTTAGATTGAGAAACCTGGTATTATTCAGATGGGCTTTCCTTTGTATGTTACTTGTTTCTTTCTCCTTACAGCTTGATGAAGGGCCTCTTTAGTGGATATTTTGGTCAGTCTGATGACTGCATGATGTGGTGTCTTCCTATTTGCACTGAATGTCCCAGGGGTCCTTTTGGCTTCTTGTACTTGTATATCTAGATTTTTAGCAAGGCCTGGGAAATTTTCTTCAATTATATCTTCAAAACTTTTCCAACTCTTGTGTATTATCTTCTTCACGCTCAGGAATCCCCGTAACGCTCACGTTAGGCTTCTTCACATAATCCCACATTTCTTGCAGACTCTTGGATTTCCTTTTATTTCTTTGCTCTATCTCTGTGACTGACTCATTTAATTGGAGGGTGTTATCCTCAATCTCTGAGATTCTTTCTTCTGTTTGATCTACCCTGCTCTTGGGGCTTTCCACTGTGTTTTGTAGTTCCCTGAATAAATTCTTCATTTCTAGGATTTCAGTTGATTTTTCTTTAATATTTTGATTTCTTCAGTGGATTTTTCTTCCAAGTCTTGGAATTTTTTGTGATTTCTTTGTGTTGGTTATCCATTTTTTCTTGCATATCATTGAATTTTTTTACAATCCATGTTTGAAATTATTCTTCTGTCATTTTAGTGTTCTGAATTTGGTTAATGTCCATTGCTAGAGAGCTGGTGTTCCTCTTTGGGGGTGTGTTTTCCATTTGATTCTTCATACTTCCAGATTTCTTTCTCTGAGCCCTTACCATCTGGGTCAATGGTTGCTTTCTACCTTTCAGCTTTCATTTGGAAGGTAACACACCTTGTGCAGGCTCTGTTCCTTGGCTGCCTAATAGCCTAGGTGTGTTGCTTCCTTTGCCACTGATGTATTTTTCAGGGTTCTTGTACCACAGTTGAGGAGCTGCTCCTGGTGAGAGGGGTTACTTGGGGATCCTGTTTTGACCTCTCACCAGGGTTCTTTTTCCCTGGTCTCTAATCCCACTGTTGGTAGCCAGTGGGAGGTAAAAATTTGGCCCCAGGATTTTGATTTGACCTAAAACTGGTCTGACGAGTTAAGTCACTGGTCTGACTACTTTTGATCTGCAGCCAAGATTTACACTGGTGGCAGAAAGAAAGTGGCTTTTTCTTGTCTCTCCCTATCTCCAGAGGTGGCGCCTACAACTTTCCGGGCAAAAGATGCTGCCTAGGGGGAGGGGTTCTTGCCAATGTTCACCCAGCACCCCAGTGACTGCAAGATCCAGGCGCTGGTCTCTCATGACTGGGGGAACACTCAGAGTTCACACATCAGAATGGGACCATTGGCTGTAGGTTCTATAAGGGCGGAGCTCATCTCAAGAGGCCCCAGGCTTGGGGAAGGGATCCGCCTGACACTGTATCACACTGAAGCAGCTAGGCTGTGGACCCTGAAAATGGTGACCACCTGCCTGCAGAGTGTCAGCCCTGGGGGATGATTGTTCAGGGGTTAATAGGTGCCGGGTGGGGGGATGAGTCATCAGGATGCCCCCTTGTCTCTTTTATGTTGCCCTCCCACAATCTCATGTCTGTCCAGGAGGAGCTCTGGCTCTTTCTGATCCATCCTGAGCAGGCCTATTAGCCTGCAGTAGTTTCCAGTTTAGAGTCCTCTAAATAGTTTTCTTCTGCATCAATCTGGACCCGCTGAGTGATACAGGCAATTTACCTGTCTCCTAATTGCCTCCAGCAGTAGCCCAGACCAGTCCCTCCCCTACAAAGTGCAGTCCTGGCAAAGAGCTCGGGGAGTTCACGATGCTTCCCACTAATGTCTCCTCTCTACAGAGCCCCACACTCCTGGGGTGATTTTGCACTGACTTCAGACAGATCCCTGCCTGAGTGGGTGTGGAGGCCAGTGGGGGAAGCAAGACATTCTCCTGTGCGACTGATCCCACCTCACTCACTGGCGAGGTGGGCACAGATGTCCCTCACTCTGCTCTCTATTGATTGTCTCGCACTCTCCAGATTTTCTTGATCTTATCTCCCATTCACCTTTTCTTTTTCCTGCCTTTTGTGTCCCACGCTGATTCTCTGTTGATTCACAATGCTGTTCTTATGGGGGAGTGATCCACTCGTGTAGCAGACCAAGATCTATGCCTCCTTCTCTGGGTGCAGGAATCCAGGATGTTACCTCCACTCCATCATCTTTTTTCTCCTAAATAATTGTATTCTAAATGTGTGATGGGGGGGAAAGTAAAAAACAAACAAACAAACAAATAAATAAATAAATAAAATAAAATAAATGTGTGATAAAATGCAAAGGGCCAAGAATAACTAAGATGCTCTTGAAGAAGAATAATTTGCTTTTCCATATATAAAAAGTTATTTTAAAACCATATTATTGGTTGGGTGCAGTGGCTCATGCCTGTAATCCTAGAACTCTGGGAGGCCGAGGTGGGAGGATTGTTTGAGCTTAGGAGTTTGAGACCAGCATGAACAAGAGTGGGACTCCATCTCTACTAAAAATAGAAAGAAATTATATGGACAGCTAAATACATATATAGAAAAAATTAGCCAGGCATGGTGGCACATGCCTGTATTCCCAGCTACTTGGGAGGCTGAGGCAGGAGGATTGCTTGAGCCCAGGAGTTTGAGGTTGCTGTGAGCTAGGCTGACACCACAGCACTCTAGCCCGGGCAACAGAGTGAGACTGTCTCAAAAAAAAATTAAAAATTAAAAATTAAATAAAAAGAAAACTATATTATTTACTATAGTATTACCATGGCTACTAAATAGACTATTAGACAACTAGAACAAAATAGAAAGCCTGGAAAGAGACTCATTTAACTACAAAATATTGTTATAAGACGGAATTTCAAATCTAGAAGTAAAAATAGTCTTTTCAATAAATGGTCCTGGGTAATTGGGTACTCACCTGTAAAAATGAAATTGGACATCTATCTCAAATAATATTTTAAATTCAACTCAAAATATGTTATAGATAAGGTGGGAACACATATTTCTTTGAGGTAGTCACAGTTATGGCTTTTATTCTGAAATATCATAACTAGAACCCCATTTCACTCTCAAAAGTGCCCCAGTTTCAAAGATAAAAGTCAAGATACAGAGTTGGCAAGGATATTTGCAACATAAATAACCAATGAAGCTTTATAATACATGTACATAAATGTATAAAGAGTCTGATTCCATTCTTTTTTTTTTTTTTTTTTTGAGACAGAGTCTTGCTCTGTTG
>MPIZ01001629.1:411374-431258 GCA_003258685.1 Prolemur simus | reverse complement strand
GACAGAGTCTTGCTCTGTTGCCCGGGCTAGAGTGAGTGCCATGGCGTCAGCCTAGCTCACAGCAACCTCAAACTCCTGGGCTTAAGCAATCCTACTGCCTCAGCCTCCCGAGTAGATGGGACTACAGGCATGTGCCACCATGCCCGGCTAATTTTTTCTATATATATATTTTAGTTGGCCAGATAATATCTTTCTATTTTTTTTAGTAGAGACAGGGTCTCACTTTTGCTGAGGCTGGTCTCGAACTCCTGACCTCGAGCAATCCACCCACCTCGGCCTCCCAGAGTGCTAGGATTACAGGCGTGAGCCACCGCGCCCCGGCCACTGATTCCATTCTTGACATTTGACTGCTGATAACTCTTAAGCCTCTTCTCCTTATCCTTGCATAGGTTCAAACTATGGATAGATTCCTGCCCATATGTAGGAATCCTCACCATAGTCCCAACCTCTAATCACCATTAAAACACAGACGCAGTCTTTTATGCCTGCTCTCTCAAGATATTTTGGACCAGTTTAGGAAGCCTGCCATGCTCTCCCTAGAAAGCCTCATTATGTGAATAAGAATACTTTTTTATATTTTTCTGGTGTGTGTGTTGCATCATGAGTCTTGATATCACAATCAAATTTTGGGTACGGGTCCATCCTTTCTTTATCTGTGAAGTGTCCACAAGCAGTGATGAAGTGAGAATGAATTTTATTATCTGCTTTGGTTTGCTAACTATCGCCCGCTTGTGTGCATACACTTTGAGTCAGTGCTTGCTGGTGAGCTTGCACTTGAGTGGTGCTGCAATGTGTTATACTTTTCTACTTCTATTTAATCCCTGCTATAGATTTAACCATCCCATATAAGAATTTCCAATAATCTCCATTTCTACAAAAAAAGAGTATGGAGTTGAGTCTCCTCTTAAAGTGGCCCTGTGTCATGTGTCTCAGCCCAGACCTATCTATGTGCTATGTGCTTAGAATGAATTGTATGTCTCAACTACTTCATAAGAAGTAACTGACTCTAGATTCAGTGGAAGACTCTTATACTGTGAGTTGTGTATCTCTACCAGATAATAACCTATATTTTATAGCACTCATGGGAAATACTGACAATATTGTGCACAATATGGGTCCATTGAATAGTTGTTCATGATAGAAAGAAAAAAACAACAGTTACTATGTGATATGCTGAGGTAACACTACTAAAGATAGATGGCTCACTAGTATGCTGTAAAATGCCTCTGCTGCTGATGATGATGCCTCTCTCACCAAAAATTATCTAGCTTCTCCAGGTTATAGGGAGAAAAGGCAATAACACCCCTGTAGCATAGACAAAGGGTTAATTCAACCATTATTATGGGGGAAAGCCCTCATCTTGATGATACTGACTTGTATATCCCTGGAAAAAGAAACAAAAATAAGAGCATGGTAGAGAGGACTCTCCTGCCCAAAGTACATCCAGTAAAAAGCCTACACACAAAGAAAGAAAGAAAGAACCAGAAAAAATATGATCTTCAGTATAGTCCTTTTATTCCCAATTTCATTTTGTTCTGCTCTGATTACAATTATTTCTTTTCTTCTGCTAGGTTTAGAATTAATATGCTCTTCCTTGTCCAGTTATTTGAGACAGTTTATTAGTTTGTTGATTTGTGACCTTTCTGTCTTTTGGATGTGAGCATTTAATCCAAACTACAATGAGATATCACCTAAGTCCAGTGAGAATGGCCGTTATCAAAAAGTCCCAAAACAACAAAAGCTGGTGAGGATGTGGAGAGATTGGAACATTCTTACACTACTGGTGGGACTGCAAATTATTACAACCCCTGTGGAAAGTAATTTGGAGATACCTCAAAGAGCTTAAAATAGAAATACCATTTGATCCAGCAATCCCACTACTAGGCATCTATCCAAAGGAAGAAAAGACATTCTATAGTAAAGACATCTGCACTCAAATGTTTATAGCAGCACAATCCACAATTGCAAAGATATGGCAACAATCCAAGTGCCCATCAATACATGAGTGGATCAATAAAGTGTGTATACCATGGAGTACTACTCAACTACAAAAAACAATCATAATCTAGTACCTCTTATATTATCCTGGATTGAACTTGAGCCCATCCTTCATAGTGAGGTATCACAAGGATGGAAAAACATGCATCACATGTACTCACCACCAAATTGATACTAACTGACCAACACCGAGGTGTTCACATGATAGTAATACTCATTGGGTGCCAGTCAGGAGTGGGGTGGGGGGATAAACCCACAACTAATGGAAGCAGAACACACCATATGGAGGAGGGACACGCTTGTAGCCCTGGTTTGAGTGGGGCAAACACATTACATGTAACCAAAATGTTTATACCCCCATAATATCCTGAATAAATAAAAAAAAGAGATAAATATAAGGAATTCTGGCTATGGAGGGTAAATTAAAATCTGAAGCAGAGGTCCAAAATTTGAACCATTTGGAAATCCAAAATTTACTAAAATAATTTACATAAAAAAGACAAAAGGCACTGGATGACTTTTGCACCTCTAAGACATAAGTTCTGAATTAACTTTAACATTTGATGAAATGCACCAACTGGGAAACTTTTATGTACTTAACCAATATTTGAGCTCAAATTAGAATAATAGGCAGGAATCCCCCTAAATTTTAGCATGCTATCTCCTATCATCTTGGAAAAGTTATAGAACTTAAATAGAGAACCAAAGGTATGCTTCACTTTAACCATAAAAGCTATTTCTTTATCTAAATTGAGCACTCATTGTCCTAGAATATCTCATAGTAGTCAAACACTCTGACACATAAGTAATAACTAACCTTAAATTTAGTCTCTGTCATTTAAAAATCAGCCAAAAAGTGGGATTCATAGACCTTCTACTCCCAGTTAAAATTTATATTATGACCCAGTATAAACTAAAACTGGTTCATCAAGGATTAAAACCAATTGTATAAGACCTATTTGGATAAGGGAAGATCATCACTACTGTTTCTCCAGTTAACAGCCAAATTTAGCCTGTTTTTAAACTTTGAAGGACTTAATGACACATCATGGTGTACTTCTGAAACCTTAATAGCATGGCCCTATCCAGTATAGCACCCCCAGCAATAGCCAATATTATGAAACGTACTGAATCCATCCAATAAGCTATTGGTAAAAAATGTTAAAATGTTGCTATTATATCTTTGGCAAATATTTTCTGTTCACTGCTTGTTTTGACAATCTCTCAGCTTCAGTTTTCCTTCATATCTGAATGGACATAATACCTTTACCCAACTACTGATAAGATAATTCAGCCACCTTGCTATCTCACCCATTCCTTTCAGGCAAGACCTTAACCAATATCTAGCTTTCTCCAGAAACTCAGATATGATATCATATTTTTGACATCCTCCTATAAGGTGATTCACTTAACAAATTAATTCACAACATTAAAATATTCACACAGGATCTCACAAAAAGATGAGTCATGACCCTACACATACTGCAGGGCCCAAGGACAATATTTAAATTCTGGAAAATAATCTGGTAAACTAAGGACAGCTCCATCCCTGACAACGTCAAGAAATAGCTATTGATCCTCTCAGTACTCATAAGGTTAAAATAATCTCAGCACAATCTAATATTGAAAAAGAAGAACAAAATTGGAGGACTGACACTACCTGATTCAAGTCTTAGTATAAACTTGCAGTAATCAAGAGAGTATGATATTGGCAAAACACAGACAAATAGATCAGTGGACCAGAATATAGAACCCAAAACTAAGCCACATAAATATGGTTAATATAGGGCCAATAAAGACTAGTGATTTTTGACAGTGAACAAAATCAGTTTAATATAAGAAGAATAGTTCTGCCAACAAATGGTGTGGCAAAAAATGGAATAACTGGACATCCACATGGCAAAAATATATCTATTAATACCAATTTGATGGTGAGTAAATGTGGCGCTTGTTTTTCCATTCTTGGGTTACTTCACTTAGTAGAATGGGCTCCACCTCCATTCAGGATAATATAAGAGGTGCTAGTTCACCATTGTTTTTTGTGGCTGAGTAGTACTCCATGATATACATATACCACATTTTATTAATCCACTCATGTATTGATGGGCACTTGGATTGTTTCCACATCTTTGCAATTGTGAATTGTGCTGGTATAATATGACATTATAATCATAGATTGTCAAAACTCATAGACCTGTACAACACAAGCAATGAACTTTAATATGGACTTTAGTTAATAATAATGTATCAACATTGGTTCATCTATTGTACCAAATATATCATAGCAATGCAAAATGTTAATAATAGGGGAAACTAAGGTTGGAGGGAGAGGGAGTATATGGAAATTCTCTGTACCATTTGATCAACTTTTCTATAAAGCTTGAACTGTTATAAAAATAAAGTTTATAACAAGTAAAATAATTCTGAAAAATTTAGGTTTTTGTGTTCTAGAGGCAATATATTTATCATTTATATGAGCATAAATAGGCTTAAGTAAAGTTTTTATAGATTTATTTTTTATATTAATTCCAGTTATACAGATAGTTCAGACAATGCCAACAATTCCTTGCCCCAAATTTTCCCCTTTGAGGTAACAGACTCTTTGTATGTATTATCTTATACTTACCCAAGATATGCACAAAAGTCACACATGTCTCTCTACTCCCTAAAGCAATAATACAAGACTTCACCAAGAGACTTCTTATCACCTTCTGAGTTTCAGACATTATTGATAGTAACCAAAGCACTCATTTCACATCTCATAATACACAATAATGGGTTTTGAATAAGCCATTAAATAGAACTTTTATCTCTCCTACTGGGCACAGACTGCAGACCTCATAGATCCCCACAGTGGATTACTTAAACAAGTTCAAATTCAATGAAATGAAACATGACATATTTCAATCATGAGTCAAACATGGAGAGCCAATTGTGATAAAGAATCTGACTTTATATTTTGGAGTCCAACAATGTACAGCACTTTTAATAGACTTTATACTTACAGGAGTTTTAGGTTCACAGCTAAATTGAGTGGAAAGTACAAAATGTCTCCAAATATCCCTTACCCCCACACAAAAACAGACTCCTCCACTATCAGCATCCTGCATCAGAGTGGTGCATTTGTTATAACTGATTAACCTATGTTAACACATCATTATAACCCAAAGTCCATAGGTTACATTAAGGTTCAATCTTGATGCATTCTATGGGTCTTGATAAATGTATAATGACATTTACCTATTATTCTAGTATCATACAGAATATTTTCACTGTCCCAAAAATCCTCTGTTCTCTCCCTATTCACCTCTCCCTCCCCACTAATCCCTGGTGAATACTGATCTTTTTACTGTCTCCATAGTTTTTCCTTTTCCAAAATGTCATATAGTTGGATTCACACAGCTATATGCTTCTCAGATTGTCTTTTTTTTCTACTTAGTTACATGCATTTAAGGATCTGTTCCTCCATATATTTTCATGGCTTAATAGCTCATTTCAAATTCTACTTGTTCATTACTGGTATATAGGAAAGCAATTGAGTTTTGTATATTAACCTGGTACTCTGCAACCATGCTAGAATTGTTCATTAGTTCAAAATGGATTTCTTTTAGTTACTTTTTTTTAGATTTTCTACATAAGCAATTATGCCATAAGTGAATGAAGGAAGTTTTATTTCTTCCTTACCTATCTATAAAAATTTTACTTCATTTTTTGTTATTGCATTTGCTAGGACTTCCAGTATGATGTTCAAAAGGAATGATGAGAAGGGACATTCTTGTCTTGTTTCTGTTATTAGCTGGTAAAGCTTCTTACTTTTCACCAATAAGTAAGATGTTATCTGTATGGTTTCTGTAGATATTATTTTTCAAGTTAAGGAATTACCCTTCTCTTCCTAGTTATTTTTTAGAATTTTTATTATGAATGACTGTTGATATAATTATGTGATTTTTTTCTTCTTCTTAAGCCTTTTAATGTTATGGATTACATTCATTGATTTTTGAATGTTTAACCAACATTGCATGCTTAGCATAACTCTCACTTGGTTGTGGTTTATAATACTTTTTATACATTATTAGATTCAATTGGCTGCTATTTAGTTGAGGATTTTTGCATCTATGCCCATCAAAGATATTGGCCTGTAGTTTTCTTCACCTGTAATGTTTTGTCTTTTTTTTTTTTGTATTAGGATAATGCTTGCTTCATGAAACGAATTACCATGTATTCTATTCTATCTGATTCTATCTTGTGAAGGAGATTAAGGAGAATTGAAATGATTTCTTTCTTACATGTTTGGTAGAATAAAGAATAAACCAGTAAACCCATCTGGATCTGGTGCTTCCCATTTTGAAAGTTTATTAGATATTGATTCAATTTCTTTATTAGATCTAGGCCTATTCAGATTGCCTATTTTATTTTGTGTGAATTTAGACAGAACATGTCTTTCAAGAATTGTTCTATTCATCTACATTATCAAATTAGGGGGCATAGAGTTGTTTATAATATTTATTATTATCATAATAGTATCCATGGGATTTGTAGTACTGGCTACTCTTTCATGTTTAGTATTAGCAATCTGCGTCTTCTCTCTCTTTTTTGTTTTCCTTACTTATCCTGGCTAAATGACTATCAATTTCATTGATTTTTCAAAGAACCAGCATTTGCTTTTAGTGATTTTTTTATTGATTTCATCTTTTCAATTTCATTGATTTCTGCTCTAATTATTATCTCTTTTCTTCTACTTACTTCAGATTTAATTTTCTGTTTTTCCTTCAGTTTACTAAGGTGGACACTTACATTTTTTAAATTTTAGGTCTTCTTTTCTATGCTATAAATTTCTCTCCAGGTACCACTTTGGCTGCATCCCATCTTTTTTTTTTTTTTTGAAACAGCATCTCACTCTGTTGCCCAGGCTAGAGTGCCGTGACATTAGCCCAGCTCACAGCAACCTCAGACTCCTGGGCTCAAGCAATTCTACTGCCTCAGCTCCCAAGTAGCTGGGGCTTCAGATGTGCGCCACCATGCCCAGCTAATTTTTTCTATATATTTTTAGTTGACCAGCTAATTTCTTTCTATTTTTTTTTTTCAGTAGAGACAGGGTCTCTCTCTTGCTCAGGCTGGTCTTGAACTCCTGAGCTCAAACTATCCTCCCACCTCAGCCTCCCAGAGTGCTAGGATTACAGGTGTGAGTGACCGCACCCGGCCCCACCAATTTTCAGAAGTTGTATTTTATTGTGAATTATAACAAAATTAAAAAAAAAATTCTGATATATTTCTTTGACCCATGTGTTATTTAAGAAGTGTTATTTAATTTCTAATTATTTTGAGATTTTTCAACTGTTATTGAATTCTAATTTAATTCCATTGTGCTCTGAGAGCAGAATTTGTATGATTTCTATTTTAATTTATTAAAGTATGTTTGATAGATCAGAATGTAGTCTATCAATTCTATCATCATGAATGTTTCATATTAGCTTAATAAGAAAAAACTTTACTGTTTTATGAAATACTCTAAAATTTTCAGTTATATTCAGTTGATGGGTGTTGCTACTGAGTTCAACTATGTTCTTATTGATTTTCTGCCTGCTGGCTGGATCTGTCCATTTCTGAGAGATTGGTGTTGAATTCTCTGAATAGAGTAGTGGATTCATCTATGTCTTTTGGCAGTTTCTGCACTTCTATTGGTTTTTGTCTCACATTTTTCTATTTTCTGTTTTGTATATATTAAAGATTGTTATGTCATCTTGGATAATTTTCCCTTTTATCATTAAGTTAAGCCCTTATTTATCCTTAATCATTTTTCTGTCTGAATTTTATTCTAAAATTAACATGCCTACTCCACCTTTTAGTGATTAGCATTAATATGGAAGAGTTTTCCATCCCTTTACTTTTAATCTATATTTGTCTTTTTTTTTCCTTTTTTTCTTCCTCTTTTTATTTCAGCATATTATGGGGGTACAAAAGTTTAGGTTACGTATATACTTAACATGCATTTCTTTTAAAAAAATATCATTGGGTCTTGCTTCTGTTCCACTTTGACAATCTTTTTTTTTTTTTTTTAACACTTCCTGGGAATAAATTTCATTGTCTTTGTCTTTCGGTTATTGTTTTTAGACCATTGATATTCAAAGTGATTAGTGATAAAGTTGGATTAATATATACAACATGTGTTACTGCTTTCTATTCAATGTTCTTTTTCATTTTTTCTATTTTTGTCCTCCATTATTGTGAGGTAACCCCAATATTGGTTCTTGTGTAGGTTTCTGCTCTTGGGTTTCTGCATTGGTAAGTTGGGATTCTCTTAATCTACCTGCTTGTCTCTCCATTGTTTTAGGCATCAATTTTCCCTGTAACTTCCCTTCTCTGACAGATCTAAAAAGAGACGTTAATTTTCACTGTCTTCAGCTTTTTCCTTGATCAGATGGAATGAACTCTTCAAAGCTCCTTATATGTTAGACCAAAACCAAAATGTCCCCAGTGGACAGCTTTTAAGTTTTATCTGATTTCTTCCTTTTACGTATCATATATTGGCAAGATGATAATAAAACCCAGGAGCTCTGTCCTTTGGCACTAGTTGTAGGTTCAAAATATGTTAGGCCCTGTCTGTATAAAAAATAAATTATCTCACCATGCCCACTCCCTAATCACCATTAAAATCACATGCCATTCTGTTTCCCTGCCCTTTTAAGCCATTTCAGACCTGTGTGAAAACTCTGCCTTTCTCTGCCCTTCCCCAAAAGCCTCATTACGTGAGCAACAAACCTCTTCATATCCTTCTACTGTATGTATTGTCATCAATCTAATAGGCAAACTAAATTTTGTTTGAGCGTCTATCTTGTTTTTGTGAAGTATTCATAACAATAAAGAACTCTTAGATATAAATGAGAAAATCCATTCAACTCAATAGAAAAATGAGTAAAAGAATTTAACAGGCACTTGCCAAAAGCAGACATCCCTATAGTCAATAAAGTTAAGAAAATGCTCAATCTCATTAGTAATCAGGGAATTACATACTAAACCCATGATGGGCAAAATTAAAAATCTGAGAATTCCAAATACTGATAAGAATGTATAATGGTGGAAACTGTTATACGTTTCTGGTAGGAATGTAACTTGGTGAAACAACTTTGTGAAAACTTTTGGCATTTTCTGGGAAAGGTGGACATACCCTATTCTTTAACAAAGATATATTCTTTCTGGATATATAACACAAAGAAATGCATATATCTGTGCACAGGAAGCACATATAATATGTTCATGAAATCATTGTTCATAATAACCCCAAACTAGAGACCACTCAACTTCCTAACGACAGTAGAATGGAAACTAATTTTCAGTATACTCAGTAGTTAAATAATGTACAAAAATAAAAAGGTATGCACTATAAGCTACATTAAATTATAGGAATAAATTTGATGCGTAGAAAAATGGTGGATTGGGGGTGACCTCCTGGCTCTCTGCTCCCAGAGTAGGAGGTGAAGAACGTGGACAACTGCACATGAGTGGATCGCTCTTCCACAGGATCAGCTTCGTGAATCTGTAGAGAAACAAGGAGGGACAAGCAGCACTGGAAAAAATAAGGTGAATCGGATAATTGACCACAAAGTTTGGAGAGTGTGAGATATATAACAGGGAACAGAGTGTGTCTCAGCCCGGCTGGCTGGGGCAGTGTGATCTGACCCACAGGAGGACGACTCTTCCTCCACTGACCTCCATACCCAAATAGGCAGGGAAATGCCTATAGTAAGTGCTAAGTAGTAGCAGGGGCAGACAGGCTGTGTGGAGTACAGACAGGGGCCGGAAACATTTTGAACTCTCCAGTGTGCTGTGCTGGGTCTGCTCAGGCAGGGGAGGGACTGATCTGAGCAGACACTTGCCGGTTACACAGGTGGGAGCTTGGAGACAGGTTTCTCACTTCAGGAGGCTGCCAGGACCAGAACAAGGGAAGTGAACACCAAAAAGGAGGCTCGGCACTCGGAAAGCGCTGAAGATTTTGCTGGCACAGGGTGGGACAGAGTACACTTCCCTCCTACTGAACAGTTGTGAGTCAGGAGGTTAGGGAAGGTGGGCTCAGCAAGCGGCTCCTAGAGACAGCACGCCAAACCTAGCCCCACTTCCTGCCCTGCAGTCCCCTCCAGCGCTGGCTCTCTGTGGGTGGGCAGTTACCATTTTGGGAGTCCATAGCCTAAAATCGCCATGGTGTGTTACCCAGGCAACGGACTCAGGCAATGCCCCTTGCCCCTGCTGGGTGGAGCGGGTTCTGCCCTTGGGGGGAGGGGCGTAAGGAGAGTAGCCGCTTTCTCTCCCAACCCAGCCGCTGGCCTGTTAGAGCAGGCAGCTCAAAGCCCGCCTTTGAAGGAGTAGAATAACAAGAGAAGCTGCTTTCTTGGCTGAGTCGCCAGGCAATCTCCAGCAGCAACACGTCCCACCTAGAAGCCTTTTTTTCATGCCAAAGGGACAAAACTGGCCCATAAAAGGGCAGAGTAGCGAAGGTGACTGTTTTGAAAGCTGAAACCCGCCGCGGGATTGCCTTTACCACTTTCCTGCAACTCGGCTGTTGTGGTGATTCCCGCAAAGGGTTGAACTCCGCCCTAGAGGCCACTTTTCAAGCTGTGAACCACGGTGGATCGCGACCACCCCTTTGCACTGTCTCTGCCACTGGGCTACCGTGCACTAGTGGGACAGAGCATATTCCTGAAAGGGTATAGTATCAATGGAGGGTGCTCTTTGAGTTGAAACCTGAGGTAACCTCCTTGCTGTGACTTGGTTGCCAGTTTCTCCTCCCAAAGTGACAAACTGCACCCTGGGAAGGGCGGATAGGCAAGGAAGGCTGCTTTCAGGGCTGAGACCCACGGTGGGGGACTGAGGACCTTTGCTGGGACCAGGCCACTGGTGTTTCATGCTGAAGAGACTGACCCTGCCTCCAGAGGAGGCGGAGTAGCGAGGTAAGCCCCTTTCAGGTCTGAGTCTCTCAGTGGCCTTGGGCAGGGCTTCTCCAGCAGCCCCAAGGTGTGTACTTCGTACCAACTAGACAAACCCTGCCCTTGGATGGGTGGAGTAGCAAGAGGAACCACCTCCTGCGCTGAGACACCCGGAGGCCCCAGGAGGTGCCCTTTCCCTGAGTCCAGCAGGTGATCCTCCCCTCTGACAAGGCAGACCCCGTCTTTGGAGGAAGGGAGAAAAGAGAAAAGACATTTTCCAGGCTGGGGCTTGCAGCAGTCTCAACCAACGCCCCTCCCCCAGCCCACCAGGACCGACTCAGCCATTGAAGGCAGGGAGAACGGTGAAAAGTCCCTTTCCTTGTGTGACTAGCTAGAATCTGTGGGACCTTGGAACTCTTTAAGAAAAAGGGGACAGATTGCTGTCTTGACACAGTGGGTTGGTTTTAATCATCTGATAAGATCTTAGCACAAGGGCTTACCCTTGGCGCCCAGGCTGTTGCCAGCTTAGGAGCTTGTGGTCTGGGAAGGGAAATCTTGACTAGAGTCCTTAGCTATTTTACCAATTGAAACCCCCCCATCAGGAGCTGCCTCATAAGGGTGGCGAAAGAGTCCTGAATAACATATTAGCAGCTCTCCCCTAGCTGTAGGCCAAGCAACGTCTGAACAACATACTGTTGACCTCGAGGGCACCTGTTGATCTTCTCACCCCACCTAAAGTGGTAACAGGGCTCAAATAACCCTTGGGTGTGGCAGGGAATTCCACAAAGACTGAGGCACCTGTATTTCCCATTTGGGGGTTTAGAGCTCAATACAAAGTTATTGGTAGACCTTGGTAACCAACTCCTCCACACAAACTACTAGCAACAAAACAGAGGGTAACTTCATAGCCCAACACAGTGTCTTCCACCTCAAACTAGTGGTCGGCAGTGGAGTCACACCACACAAGAGTGATCCAACTCCTGGGAGTCTAAGCAAGGGATCCAAACTCACTAATCTCCATAAGCAGAAGGAGAAGACAACAGGTCAGAGATAACCCAACAGGCCAAAACACCTCTAAGACAACACAGGGCCAGAGCGCATCTCCCGAGCATTGTCAAGGAACAATCCCTTTGGAGTTCCAGAATTAAGTCTATAAACCCGTCCCAACACCCCCAGTCCTTGACAAAATAGTCTGATGAGAAAGAATCAGCAAAAGAACACAGGAAACATGAAAGATCAGAGAGACAAGTCACCTCCAAAAGAAAATATTCAAACTCCATCAATTGATACCAACTTACATGATATGATTAATCTGAGAGAGGAAGAATTCCAAATATGGATTGTAAGAAAACTAAATGGAATTGAAGAGAAAATAGAATCCCAACATAAAGAAACCACAAGATCAATTCAGGAAATGAATTAAAATTCTCTAAAGAAATTGAAATACTACAGAGAAACCAAACAGAAATCTTGGCAATGAAGGAAGCATTCAAGGAACTATAAAACACAGTAGAAAGCCTCAAGAATAGAATGGACGATGCAGAGGAAAGAATCTCTTTGAAGCTTGAAGATAATGCCTTTGTGCTAAACAAATCAGATGAAGAAAAAGAACACAGATTCAAGAGACAAGACCAAAACATACAAGAAATGTGGGATTATATAAAGAAGCCAAATATTAGAATCATTGGCATTCCAGAGGGAGAAGAAGAAAACTCATAAGGGCTGGAAAACTTATTTCATGGAATTCTGAAGGAAAATATGCCTGTCCTGGCCAGAAATCTTGATATCCAGATACAAGAAGCACACAGAACTCCTGGGAGACTCAGTGTGAAAAGGAAATCACCACATCATGTAGTTATTAGGCTGACCAAAGTAAACACAAAAGAAGCAATTCTCCAAGCAGTGAGATGAAAGCAAGAAATAAACTACAAAGGAAAGCCTGTCAGACTAACTGCAGATTTCTCAACTGATACTTTACAAGCCAGAAGGGATTGGGTGCCTATCCTTAATCTTCTGAAGCAGGAAAATGCCCAACCTAGAATTCTTTATCCAGCAAAATTAAGTTTCATCTATGAGGGAGAGATAAAGTCCTTCGCAGACAATCAATCACTGATGGAATTTGCAAAGACCAGATCAGCCCTACAGGAAGTACTCAGACCTGCATTACACACCAAACAGTGCAATAGATACTCTTCAAAGTAAAATCATTCAAGAGTCCAAGGCTGGAACTAGGACTTCATGATGGCTCAAGGAGTAAAACAAAACAACAGGATTTCACCCAACAACATGAATGGAAATCTACCTCAAATTTCAATCGTCTCAATAAATGTGAATGGCTTAAACTGCCCTCTGAAGAGACTGAGACTGGCAGAGTGGACAAAAATCCACAAGCCTGGTATCTTCTGTATACAGGAAACACATCTAAAACACAAAGATGCCTTCTGGGTGAAGGTCAAGGGCTGGAAAACTATCATCCAGATAAATGGAAGTCAAAAGAAACCAGGGGTAGCTATACTATTTTCAAATAACAGAAGCTTTAAAGTAGCAAAAGTAAAAAAGGACAAAGGTGGCCACTATATAATGGTGAAAGGGAAGATCCAACAAGAATTAACAATTCTTAATATTTATGCACCCAACTCAGGAGCACCCAGTTACATAAAGCAAACCATGTCAGATCTAAATAGCATGATGAACAATAATGCCATAATAGCAGGGGACGTCAACACCCCACTGAATGAACTGGACAAATCTTCCAAATAGAAAATAAGCAAAGAAATAATGGACTTAAATAGAGCTCTAGAACAAAAGTGTTTGGCAGATCTCTACAGAACATTCCACCCAAATAAAGCTGAATATATATTCTTCTCATCAGCTCTTGGAATGTTTTCCAAAAATTGATCACCTACTAGGCCACAAATAAGACCTCAACTAATTCAAAAAAATAGAAATTATTCCGTGTATCTTCTCTGATCATAGTGGTATAAAATTAGAGTTCAACTCCAACAGAAATACTCGCCACCTCACAAAGTCATGGAAATTAAACAATCTATTGTTGAATAACTGTTAGGTCAAAGAGGAAATACAGAAGGAAATCAAGAGTTTCTTTGCACTAAAAGGTAATGGAGACACAAGTTACCAAAACCTGTGGGATACATCCAAAGCATACCTGAGAGTAAAACTAATAGCAATAAATGCTCACATCCAAAAAACAAAGATCAGAAATCTACAATCTAATATCCAGTCTCAAGGAATTGTAAAAGAAAGAGCAAACCAATTCCATACCTAGTAGAAGAAAAGAAATTACTAAGATCAAGCCAGAACTAAATGAAATTGAGAACAAGAGAATTATACAGAAGATCGAGAAAACCAAAAGTTGGTTTTTCGAAAAGATAAACAAAATTCACAGCCCTCTTGCCAGATTGACAAGAATTCAAAGGGAAAGGACACGAATAAACTCAATTAGAAATGAAAAAGGAGAGGTCACAACAGATACCACAGAAATACAAAACATTATTTTTGATTACTATAAAAACCTGTATGCCCAAAAAGTACATAATGAGGAGGAAATGGACAAATTCCTGGAAATATACAACCTCCCTAAGTTCACCCAGGAGGTTACAGAATTTCTGAACAGACCAATCTCAAGCTCTGAAATTGGAGCAGCAATTAAAAACCTCCCAAAACAAAAAAGTCCCAGACAAGATGGCAACACTTCAGAGTTTTACTAAACATACAAAGAAGAACTCATACCTATTCTACAGAAATTATTCCACAACATTGAGAAAGATGGTATCCTTCTTAACTCATTCTATGAAGCCAATATCACCTTGATACCAAAGCCAACAAATGACAACAACAACAAAAAAGAAAACTACAGACCAATATCCCTTATGAATATAGATGCAAAAATCCTCAACAAAATTTTAGCAAATAGAATCCAGTAGCATATCAAAAATAAATATTTCACTATGACCACGTGTGCTTTATTCCAGGGATGCAAGGCTGGTTCAACATACACAAATCTATTAATGCAATTCGCCTCATAAATAAAAGTAAGAACAAAAACCATGTGATTCTCTCAATAGATGCAGAAAAAGCATTTGACAAAGTTCAACACACCTTTATGATAAAAACTCTGAACAAAATAGGCATAGATGGGTCATACCTTTACATTATCAAATCCATTTATGACAAACTCATGGCAATTATCATATTGAATGGGGAAAAATTGAAACCATTCCCACTTAGAACCGGTACCAGACAAGGTTGCCCACTATCTCCTCTTCTAGTCCACATAGTGTTGGAAGTCCTTGCTAGGGCAATTAGACAAGAGATGGGTATTAAGAGCATCCAGATTGGGGCAGATGAGATCAAACTCTCGCTCTTTGCCAATCATATGATATTATATCTAGAAAACCCCAAGGAATCAACCAGGAGACTCCTAGAATTGATAAATGAATTCAGTAAAGTCTCAGGATACAAAATCAATACACACAAATCAGAGGCATTCATATATGCCAATAACAGTCAAGCCAAATTTCAAATCAAAAACACAATACTTTTTACAGTAGCCTCAAGGAAATTAAATATCAAGGAATATATTTAATGAAAGATGTGAGAGACATATACAGGGAGAACTATGAGACAGTAAGAAAAGAAATTATAGAAGATGTAAACAGATGGAAAAATCTACCTTGCTCATGGATTGGTAGAATCAATATCATTAAAAAGTCCATACTACCTTAAGTGATCTACAGAATTAATGCAGTCCCTATCAAAGTACCATCATCATTCTTTACAGATCTAGAAAAAATAGTTCTATGTTTTGTATGGAACCAGAGAAGACCTTGTATAGCCAAAACAATCTTAAGTAAAAAGAACAAACTAGGAGGTATCAATCTACCAGACTTCAAGTTGTACTACAAAGCTATAGTAACTAAAACAGCATGGTATTGGCAAAAGAATAGAGACATAGACCTTTGTAACAGGACTGAGAATCCAGAGATGAAACCATCCACATATGGTAATCTAATTTTTGACAAAGCAGACAAAAATATACACTGGAGCAAAGAATCTCTTTTCAATTAATTGTGCTGGGAAAACTGGATAGGTACATGCAGAAGATTGAAACTGGATCCCCACCCCTCACCTCTCACAAAAATCAATTCAAGATAGATAGCGGACTTAAACCTAAGGCAAGAAACCTTAAGAATTCTAGAAGATGTTGGGAAGACCCTTTCTGACATAGGCCTAGGCAAAGAATTTTTGAAGAAGACCCCCAAAGCCATAACAGCAGCAATAAAAATAAATAAGTGAGACCTGATCAAACTAGAAAGCTTTTGCAGAGCCAAGAAAACTATCATTAGAGTGAATAGACAGCCTACAATATGGGAGAAAATATTTGCTCTCTACATATCCAATAAAGGGCTGATAACAAGAATCTATCTAGAAATTTAAAAAAATCAACAAGAAAAAATCAAACAATGCCATTAATAAATAGGCAAAGGACATGAGCAGAAACTTTTCAAAAGAAGACAGAGTAATGACCAGCAAACATATAAAAAATGCTCAACATCTCTAATCATTAGAGAAATACAAGTCAAAACCACAATGGGATATCACCTAATTTCAGTGAGATGGGCCTCTATCAAAAAAATCCCAAAACAGCAAATGCTGACAAGGATTTGGAGAGACAGGAACACTCTTACACTGTTGGTGGGACTGCAAATTAGTGCAACCTCTGTGGAAAAGAATATGGCGATACTTCAAAGAGGTAAAAATAGAAATACCATTCAATCCAGCAATAGCACTATTAGGCATCTACCCAAAAGAGAAAGAGACATTCTATAATAAAGACATCTGCACCCAAATGTTTATGGCAGCACAATTCACTATTGCAAGGATGTGGAAACAACACAAGTGCCCGTCAATACATGAGTGGATTATTAAATTTTGTATATTTATACAATGGAATATTACTCAATTGTAAGAATCAACAGTGATCTAGCACCTCTTATATTTTCCTGTATAGAACTTGAGCCCATCGTCCGAAGTGAGGTATCACAATAATGTACGAATGAACTCCATGTGTACTCACCAACAAATTGGCACTAACTATCAACACTATGGTGCTTACACAGTAGTAATATTCTCCAGGGTTTAGGGGGTTGCAAGGGTAAACTCACAACTAATGGACATGGTGAGCTTTGTAGAGGGGAAGGGTATGCCTCTGATCCCCGCTTGGGTGAGGCAAAGTCATAAAATATAACCAAAATATTCATGCCCTCATAATATCCTGAAATTAAAAACAAGAAAACCTAATTGTATCTTTGAATATTAAGTGTCTGGTGAACACAGAATAAAGTTGAATCCTTTTAAAAAATCTCATCTGAAAGTTTATAACTTTTTTTTTAATTCAGTTGTTTTATTCATTCATATGTAATGTCATTATTAGTATAATTGGATTTATATCTGTCAATTTAATTTTATTTCCTATATTCCTCATATATTTTTTGTTCCTCTCTTCTGTCGTTATGGATTTTTGTGTTAATTTCCTAGTAGTTCTTCTGAAGTTTGCAACATACATCTTAACCAGTCAGAAGGTACTTCAGATTTACACTGCATATTTAATTCCTGTTATGCTATCATGGTTAAATTTTGTTCCCCCACCCCTAAATTCACATGGTGGAGTTTTAAACACCAGTGTCACTATATTTGGAGATAGGGCCTTTTAAGAGTCAATTAAAGTTAAATGAGGTCTTAAAGGTGTTGTCCAATCCAATATGACTAGTGTCTTTAGAAGAAAAGAAAGGTATACCAGGGAAGCACGTTCTCAGAGAAAGGGTATTTGAGAACACAGCAAGAGGTGGCCTTCTGCAAGAATCACCAGGAGAAACCAACCCTGCAGCCATCTTGATCTTGGACTTCCAACCTCCAGAACCATGAGGAAATTAATTTCTGTCATGTGTTCAGCCTATTGTATTTTGTTATGGCAGGCCTAGAATAACACAGATGCATTGAAAATGTACTCTTAAATAGCACAATTGCCTCCACAATATTTATAAGTTTAATTTGTTATATATACATATATATGTATATATATATATTAAATCGATATATTTTACAACTTAAAATACATTGTTAGGGTTACTCTATGCAATTTCTTGTCTCTAGGTTAGAGAAGAAAATATATATTTATAGACTTTGTTATATTAACCTTCTTAATTACCATTTCTACTTTTCTTAGTTTCTTCATGTGGATTTGCATAACAATCTCATGTCATTTCTGTTACTCTAATATAGCTTTTCTTCCAACAACCACCTTTGTGTTGTCATTTGCAAGTTCATTATTACATTTCTATATATTTATAGGGCCAGCAATAGATTTTTATGTGTTTTTTTATGAAATTGATTTTTAAATCATTTAAGAGCATAAAAGAGAAAAATTGTCTTTTATTATTAACTCCATAATTATCTTTACCATCAGTCTTTTTTGTCCTCATGTGATTCAAATTAGTCTAGTGTCACATACTTTCAACCTGAAGAACTACCTTTTACATTTCTTATAAGACAGGTTTGCTAATAACAAAATCTCTCTATTTCTTTTTATCAAGAAATTCTGTATTTTTATTTCACCTTCATTTTTGAAAAAATAGATTTGCTGGAAGACTGTGATAAACAGTTTTTTTTTCTTGTTATTTAGCACTTTGAATATGTCTTCCCATTACCTTCTGGTCACCATTATTTCTGATGAGTTTGCTGTTAATCTTTTTGAGGCTGTCTTGAAAGTGGGGTTCATTTTTCTCTTGCTGCTTACAACATTCTTTGGTTGTCTTTGCCTCCCAACATTTTGAACTATGATGTGTTGAATTTGAATCTCTTTTCATTTATGTCTTTTCATTTATTGTACTTGGAGATCATTAAGATTCTTCCTGTGTAATTAATACTTTTAATCAAATTTGAGAAGTTTTTAGCAATTGTATCTTTGAATAATTTTTTGCTCCTTTCTTTCCTTTAGTTATTCCATTACATGTATTTTGGTCCTTGTAGGGGTGTCCCACATTTCTCTGAGGCTCTGTTTATTTTTCTTCATTCTTTTTTTTATATTTCAGATTCCAAAATCTCTATCATCTGTATTCACATTTTCTGTTTCTTCTGTCAGCTCAGATTTATTGTTGAGCCACTCTAGTGAATTTTTATTATTATTATTACTGCACTGTTAATGCAAAATTTCTATTTTTCCTTTTTAATAATTTCTCTTTACTGATATACACTACTTGACTAAATATTGTCACCATATATTCCTTGCATAATTTAAGCATGATTTTCCGTATTTCTTTAAACATATTTTAATACATGCTTTGAAGACTTTGTCTGCTACATCCAAATATGGGCCACTTCACAGATAGTTTCCATTGCTGGAATTATTTCTTGTGTATGAGGCACAGTTTACTGACTCTTTGTATGTCTTATCTTTTTGGTGGAAACAGCATTTTATAACAATATATTGCAAGAACACTGGATATGTACACTGATTGTATGCCCCCCCCCTTCTGATATTTTTTGGTGTTGTTTGATTTTTCCTCTGTTTATTTGTTCAGTGAATTTTCAGGAATTGCTTAGTGATTTTTCCCACACTTCCTAAACCCATAGTGTGCATCTGCTTATGTTGCTTCTCAGAAGGTGTAGATTTAGGTTTTTGTTCATTATTCTTGTCTCTTCCACTTCTTCAGGGATGGTTGTGGTTTAGGTGGGTTCTCATTGAATATTTATTTTTATGATCACCCTCTTAGAATTATAGCTGGTCTACCTTTATTGGAATCACATCCACCTGTTTGGCTCCACTAATTTACATCTGATTGTTCTATTCTTTTTGACAATGCCCCGAAGCATAAATCGCTCCACTGTCTTTCCCAATAGAATCTGGGAACCTTTACAAGTATAGTCTTTGAGTTCTTGAGGCTTGCTC
>MPIZ01001629.1:380685-392007 GCA_003258685.1 Prolemur simus | reverse complement strand
TTTTTTTTTTGCCTGGGCTGGAGTGCTGTGGCATCAGCTTAGCTCACAGCAACCTCAAACTCCTGGGCTCAAGCAATCCTGCATCAGCCTCCTGAAGAGCTGGGACTACAGGCATGTGCCACCATGCTTGGCTAATTTTCTCTATATATTTTTAGTTATCCAGCTAATTTCTTTCTATTTTTGGTAGAGACGGGGTCTCGTTCTTGCTCAGGCTGGTCTCGAACTCCTGAGCTCAAGCCATCCACCCGCGTAGGCCTCCCAGAGTGCTAGGATTACAGGCGTGAGCCACCGCACCCGGCCAGTTCCTCTTGTTTATTTTTGCTTTTGTTGCCTGTGATATTGGTGTCATAGCCAAAACATTATTGCCAAGGATAATGTCTAGGCCCTTATGTATTATCTTTTCTTCCATAAATTTTACATTGTAAGATCTAACATTTAAGTCTAATCCATGTTTACTTGATTTTTGTTTATGATGTAAGGAAAGACTCCTATTTTATTCTTGTGCATATGAGTATTATTTTCCCAATGCCAATTTATTGAAGAGGCTATAATTTTCCCCATTGTATATTTTTTGTGCCATTGTGGAAAATTAGTTGACCATTTCTACATAGGTTTATTTCTGGCCTTCTTATTCTGTTTCATTGGTATATGAGTTTATTTTTGTGCAAGGATCATACCGTTTTGATTACTATAACTATGTAATGTAGTTTGAAATAAAGAATTCTAATTATTTCAGCTTTGTTTTTCTCTCTCAAGAATGCTTTGGCTATTCAGAGTTTTTGTGGTTCCATACATATTTTTGGATTGCTTTTTCTAATTCAATAAAAAATGCCATTGGAATTTTGATAGAAAGTACATTGAATCTGTAGATCACTTTGGATTAGACATTTTAACAATATTAATTTTTCTAATCCATGAACACCAGATATTGTTCCATTTGTTTGTATTTTATTCAATTTCATTTATCAATGTTTTATAGTTTTAACAGTACAGATATTTTACTTCATTGATTAAATTTTTCCATAAGTAGTTTTTTCTTTTTGATAGTATTGCCAATAGAATTGTTCACGTAATATCTCCTTTGAATAGCTCATTGTTAGTGCATAGAAATTCAACTAGCTTTTATAGCTTGATTTGTATTCTGTTACTTTACTGAAATCATTTATTATTGCTAACAGATTTTTTATCATTGTTTTTTTATTTCAGCATATTATGGGGGTACAAATATTTAGGTTACATATATTGCCCTTGCCCCCCTCCCCATGAGTCAGAGATTCAAGCGTGTCCAGCCCCCAGATGGTACACATCGCACTCATTATGTATGTATATATCCATCCCCTCCTCCCCCCTCCCATCTGCCTGATGCCCCCTAACAGATATTTTGATTGAGTCTTTAGTATATTCTATGTATAAGATCATATCACCTGAAAACTAAGATGCCTCTTGTTTCTTTTACTTTCCTAATCTCTCTGGCTAGGACTTCTTGCACTATGTTTAATAGAAGTGGCAGGATTAAGCATCCTTATATTCTTCCTGATCTTAAAGGAAAAGCTTTGTTTTCCACTGTTGAGTATGATATTAACTGTGGGGTTTTCATATATACCTTTATTATGTTGAGTAATTTGCTTCTACTCCTAATGTCTTAAATATTTTTATCATGAAAGTGTGTCAAATTTGAAAAATGCTTTTCCATCTTCTATTATCACAAAATTTTATCTTACATTCTGTTAATGTAGTGTATCACATTTATTGATTTGCATATGTTGAACCGTCCTTGCATCCCAGGTATAAATCCCACTTGATCATGTTGTATATTGCAGCCCTGGTGATGGTGGATCAAACCCATGACTCAGGTCCCTGAGAGTGGGGTGCACACCAATCAGAGATCCTTAGTGGCTAAAGGTCCAGATAACTGTGGTGGAGAGGATTGCTGCTGTCCTCCTCTGCTTTCCTTTTCCCTGAGGTGGAAAATCACTTTGAAGGGATTTTTCTTGGTTTCAAGCTGCTCTGGAGTGGGTGATGGGGTGAGGCTGATAAAGTACTTTCTACTCTTTTCTACATGGCTACCCTTTGTTTTTGTGCTCCACAGAGTTTCTGCTGCTTCTTTGTTCTAGTCTGGAGCTTTCCTAGAACTATGTTTTTTGTTTATGGTTATTTATGTATTGTTTATTTTTTGTGAGAGAGACATAAGTGTTGGAACCTACTATTGTGCTATTTTGTTAATGTTCTCCACTCATTTTTTAAAAATTTTATTCAACTCATGTGTAATGAGTGATTGCCATATGACCGGCACTGTATTGGGACAGAAAAAAGGTGACATTTCAACCACAAGAACAACAGGTAAGGATCCCTGCAAAACATAAGCACTTTATTGGAGCATAGTAAGTGAAAGGAAGAGTGGAGTGAAATATATGTCTTATAAAATATATGGGTCTGTAACTTTCACCCATTCAGAAACCTAAAATTCTTATCTACAAATTATACTGTGTTTCATGTTCCAAGTCCTAAAATGCCATAGAAGTAGTGAGGATGAGGAAGTCTTCTGCTTGAGTAAAACTGAATCCATTAGTTTTGTTTGTTTTTATGTAGATATGGGAAATAAACTCTTTATAACTTTATTGAAGAAAAACTGATATAAAAACTGCACATATTTAATATATACAATTTGATGGGCTTGGACATATGCTTACACCTATCACCACAATCAAAGTAACAAGCATATTCGTTGCCTCCAATAATTTCTTCATGCTTGTTTGTTTGTTTTGTGGTAACAATCACTTAACATGATATCTACGCTTTTAACAAAGTTTTTAAGTGCACAATATGATATTTTTAACAATAGTCACTGTAAGGCAGGAATAATTTGCTTTCGGCTAATAGCCTAGTTTCGCTTCTGTAAACAAGGCTTGCTTGCTTAATGCTTAGATACGATAAGAGCTGAAACCGGCTTTGGTGCAGACTTTCAAGGCCCTAGAGAGGTGACCCCAAGTAACTTCCTGATAAAGGGGCCAAGACATGATCAGCACAGAACAGCTGCAGGGTGTGTGTGTGTGTGTTTTCGGGCAACCCTCTTATCTGAGACAACTGACTGTAACAGGCTACAGCAAAAAAATAAAATAAAATAAAAGACATGTACCCCGCTGTGCGGGGTCCCTGCCCATGAAAGAGACCACTGCGTTGGTGCTCGGGGCTTGGACCCTAGCTCGAGCTAGTTAATAAAACTCCTTTGCCTTTTGCAGCCTCAGTGACTCTGTCTTTCTGTTCCCGGGGCCGAGGGGAACCGGCTCTAACAGTCACAATGTTGTGACAGCAGATCTCTAGAATTTATTTGTCTTATATAACTGAAATTTTATACCTATGGAACAGCAACTGTTCGTGTCTACTTCAAACTCTTCTGCTTGTATACTTCTCACTGTTCTTCTAATTCCAGGGTGACCAACCATTCTGTTTTGCCCTGGATTGAGATGATTCATAAGAAATGTTACTTTTAGTACTAAAATTGTGATAGTCCCAGGCAAACTGGGATGGTTGGTCATCCTACATCCTGCTCCACATTCTTGTTATTGTCCCCTTGGCACTAAATTTGAGTGAATGTTCCTATAGAGTTTGAGGATTTGGGGTAAATTTTCTCTGTCCTTAATCTCTTTAGTGTGGCTACCTCTCCATGGGATTTTGTCAGAGGAATGTAGTCTCTGAGCTCATTGGAAAGAAGAAAAGACATGGCTTTTGAGAAACAAGGTGCAAAAGGTGCAGCATTTATTCATTAAAGCATCTCTGTGTAAGGCACAGAGCTAGTGTAAACTTAGCCAAATCCATGAGTATAGTAAGTGTTTTAGTCAGTTTTGGCTGCTATAACAAAATGTTATGATTTGGGTAGCTTATAAACAATACAAAGTTGTTTTTTACAGTTCTTGAGGCTGAGAAATCCAACAGTAGGGTGTTGGCAAATTTAGTGTCTGATAAAGGCCCACATTCTGCCTCATAGACAATACTTTATAGCTGTGTTCTCACATACAGAAAAGATAAGGAGTCTCTTATGTCTCTAAGGACATTAATCCCATTAATGAGGATTCTGCCCTCATGAACTAATCACCTCCCAAAAGCCCCACCTTCTATTACCATCACCCTGGCATTAGAATTTCAAGATATGAATTTGGGAGAAGATGCAAACATTGAGACTATAGTAATAAGCTAATTAATTATATCTTATTTATAAAAACAAATTTATGACTTAATTCACATCACATGTAAATAGATCCAAAAGCCTTTAATGAGCAATATTAACAACTGTCAAGTTGAAAATTGAGGAAAAGATACTTGTTTGAGATAACTTATAATTGGTATGGGTGCATTGCATTATTTGAATATTTGTATTTTCTATTAGGAAAAAGGAGTTATGCTATTATTTAATGTACATAAATTTATGGAAAGATTTATAGGAGGTTGATCTGAATATTAACTGACTTAAAGATACCCTGAAAATTATAAAAGTGGAGTTTTCACTAAATATTTTATATCAATTTTCTTCTATCATCTTCCACAAAGCAATTCCTTTTGAAAAATAAATTAACCTACACAATCCAGGTTCATCAAAAGTTCTACTTAAACAAGTTTTAAAAGAGTTAAACATGAGTTATGCTAATCTGGATTATTATCCAGATCCTAAGACATTGACAATGCAGGTTTACTTTGGTTGGTTTTGTTTTGCATGAAAAGAGACATGCAGATGAAGGTGATTGAATTAATAGTCCCATAGAAATGTAAATTATAATTTTCCTAGAAAATATTTAGAAGAATATAGATAAGGTCAGCATAGCTTCATTGGCATTGTTTGCACAGTAGTTGAGAAGCTGGAGATTGGTTTTTGTTCTATAACAACACCCTTTCCTCTAGTCATTGTAAATATTTAATATCCTACAAATTCATGTGCCCCTAAAATTCAATATCCCAGTCCTTGGCAATAATTATCATTTCTAACTTGATTTGGCAATGTTGTCATTCACTATCACACAGAAAAACAGCTGTCATATCAGATCCAGCCTACTTTTTGGCTAAGGTAATTTAATAAAATATATGGTAAAAATATTAATCTTTCTTAGCAATGTTGAAACATATAATATTGGCTTTGGTCACCAAAAGTGACAAATTGGTGAGGTGATGCATATATTAATTATGTTAAATAGCTTTATTGAATCTTTCTATAATATATACCCAAATGAAAACATTATATACCATATATATATTATTATTTTTCAGCTAAAATAAATAAATCCATAAATAAAATTTCTCATATGTTTTCTCTGTGTTACAATAATTATTTCAAAGAGATACCAGTCAAGAGTTAGCTTTAATATACTGACATTTCAACCTTTAGAGTACAGGTTTGGGGTTAAGGAAGACTTCAATGATAATCATAGGCACAAAGAAAGGAGATACATTGAGGAAGCAAAAGTCAATATATATTGGTTCTAAGATAGAGTATGTTTCATCTTTTTATATTCACAAAATAAGTGACTTTGGCTTACATATTAACTTAAACTCTTTGTGTCCCAAAGAGTCACTGAGACCAACTTAAAGAAGAGTGAATTTGTTATCAGAATCCATATGAACTGGAATTGGAAACAAAGCCTTTAGGTTCCAAAGCAGCATATCTATGAATGACTACTTGCTGTTTCTCTCTCTGTTTCTCTCTCCCTCCCTCTCTCTCCCTCCCTCTCTCTCCCTCCCTCTCTCTCCCTCCCTGTCTCCTTCTGTGCCCCTCTCTTCTGCCTGTGCCCCTCCTGACTCCTCCTCTTTTCCTACCCTTCCTCCTCCCCTCCCCTTTTCTTTTCCCCTCCTCCCTTGTGGTCTTTCTCTTTCATGGCATATCTACTTCTACCATGGCATTCTTGCTTTTGTCTATGCACCTGCTCTATTCTCTCAGTTTCAACTCAGAAATTCTTTTTATATTTTCCAGCTGAAATTCAAGAATCCATCACATTTTATATAGTTGTTTTTGTTAATTGTTATTACTCAAATTTGGCAAATATTTTGTCAGGCTCCATCATAAGTCAGTGAACAATGTATGTTTCCTTGTGTCCACTCCTAGTTCCATGTGTGGTCATCTTTGTATAACCAAACACTGCACAAAAACACTAGGCTGGCATTGCTTTATTGTGCAGGGAATTTGGGTTGGGAAATTTCACACATATGGAAATTTTAGGTAAGTCAAATACTATAACTTCCATGTCCTGTGCATTGTGCCTCTTCAGATTCTGATGAGTTGTGTTGCTTTGTCTCTATTGACTTCAGTTAACTCACCTGTAAAACTCTAAAGGAATTGGAATCGATGATTATGATTCCTTCATATTCAAACATTCCTGGAAGTCCAACTGTACAATTTCAGGCAACATTATTGATAATGGGGGGAGTTTGGGATGAATATCTTCAAATAACTACTTCACTAGGCAGATACCTGTGAATATAACTGATGTCAGTGTTAAACCTTATCTTGAGGCTTGATTCTTTTTTTGTCACCCTTAGGAACATTTGGGATACACTTAGAGCTACTAATATTTGAGGAAACTGAGAAGAAGAAATAAAATTAAATTTATTTTCATGACAATATCTTGTCTTTGACAGAGCATTTTGATAAACCATTACATAATTGTTTTTTCAATCAAGGATAGACTGTTGTGCAGTATTGGCTGCCTCCTAGGAAGGCCAGTGAAAAAGTTCAATTGCATAAATACACTATTTATGAAAAATATAAATTCAAAGAAATGTTTTAAGACTCTCTTTGGAATAAGATATATTTTCCACAAATATTCAGACCCTACATACAATACTGGGGAAGACTGGCAATCTATAGAAACAGGACTCTAGAGGCCCTTAGGGTTGTGTCAAGTGTGGGGTTTCAACTGGAAGGTTGCTAACATAATAATGGAGCAGAAGAGAGATACATAACCATTAGGCAGAGTTAAAGCTGAGAATGGAAAGAAAATGAATGGGTATAACTGAAAAAGTAAGAGAGAGATATAAACCAGGGATTTTTGGAAAGAGGTAAGTAATAAGGAATGCCATCATTTATTTATTCTTTCAACAAATTTTCATTGTAGAAATGTTATCATCTAGTGATTACAATAGTGGACTTCAGAGACAAAACAGTACTGGGATTTAAATTCTAATTTTGTATCTACAAAGTGTGTTCTTGGACAAGTTAATGAGCTTTTTTGAGTCTGGAGTAAGCTCATGAATTCTCTGCCAGTAAATAATAAGCATCTCTTATGATTGTTGTGAGGATAGATTGAGTTAATTCTTGGCTTTTAGTAAATATCCCATAAATTATTGTTATAAATAATAATATTGCACTTTTTATGTTTTATATTATTAATATTACTTATTAGGCTCTTTATACACATCAGGAAATTTAGTAAACCTTTGGAACTGTTAGGAAACGAGAGCAAGTATAAAGTGAATGAATCCAGGGCTCTGGACAAGTCAAATTTTCCAGGATATTCTTTTTTATTGGACCTGGCAAACATTTATAAGCCAAAAGAGTCTCTATAAAGAAACCAAACTGGGGCAAAACCTGACGGTCCTAGAAAACCTACATGGGTTACCCATGGGATATATGGTTTGATTGTCTATAGGGTCCTGATGAGATCCACATTCATAGTATGATCAAACTCTTATGTATATATAACTGAAAAGTCTGCAATAGATATAGCATTCTGGGAAATTAGAGGAAATATTTTTTGTTTAATGTGACAGCCTGATCATCAAAATACTGTTTTTCAGAAAACAATCTCTAAATAAGGGACAAATACCATCCTTTTAAGCAACCTTTTTGCCACATTTTCATAGTGACTGGTGGAAACTAATGCTCAGGGCCCATGATAAGGAGATGGTCTGTAGCAGACCATCACTGCTACCTAAAAGCAAACTGAACTGGCATAAATAATTGTGCTGTAGAAAGCCTTTCTGTTGCACCTTGCCGATCACTGACAATTTACATATCTTAGAAAAACCTTTGTTGGCTTCTGTCATTTCTGCACTATTATGTGCCTTTCTGGATAATTACCAGTTAATGTGAAAAAGCAGATGGAAAAAACCTTGAAATTTCTGATAGAGAATCCTCAAACCTCTCCTCTTATCTGTGCAAAGCAGCTTCCTGATTTCAAAAGAAGTTTCAAAACCTTTGTTAAAAATGTCCCCGATTCCCAGTTTGAATGAACCAAATGACATTCAGCTAAAATTATTCTGCTTTTTCCACAATTAAATTCCATTATCATGAACTGTCAAAGTAAAATGGAAGGCCTCTTAACTAATGTGTCAGTTGTTTGCTTGGTATGTTTTGTGGCATGGACTGTATAAAGCTGTGTGAAGTGTTTGGGGGGGAAATGATAACTGTAATTTTGCAACAATGCGTGGGCCATATCAGACAGTCTCCTTCTCCCTATTCTTCTCCCCTTTCCCAAAAATATCTGTGTAGAGAGGTGATGACTGACCATTTCACAAAACTTAAGAGATGATGGGTAGCTTTAATCTACAGACTACAGTCCCTCTAAGTGACTTGTCTGCCCTGACTTTGTCTATCATTTGTGTTAAACATTAAGCAAGCTCAAATGTCACTCCTTTTATTAATGAAGATATGATTACAGCATAATTTATGAAATTTATTATAAGATTGTATTAAAATTTCTATCATCAAGAGTAGGATGTCAGGATGTGTTTATATCAGAGGTAAAAGGTAAATAAATTACCATACACTAGTGGTGATGAAATTCATCTCCCAGCATCACCCTCTGGGCTTGTCTTTCATTCAAATCACTGAAACTCTCCTATTTCTACATCTTTGGGGATATAGAATATTTCATATTTTCAAAGATTTAGGGCCCTCCTTCTTACCATTTTAGGACATTTTCTGTTAATTCTCTGCCAATAAATTATTTACTCATGAATTCTCTGTCAGTAAATTGTATACTTTATGAAATATACATGGACAAATTTAGGATCCTATTCCAGCTTTCCTCGTGGATGCCTTTGTCCTTTTCCCAGCCTTCTGTATACTCAGAGAATATAAGGAGAGAAAATCTGCTACAAAGGCTTCATTTAAATATTATGTATGCTAGATTTGTATCCCTTACATGTCAATGGATTCCAAAAATCCTGTGCTGCCATTGTAAGAGTGATAGCAGTAGCAATATAGTAATGATCACCATCATCATCATAACTGTCATCATCATAATGGTTAACATTTATTGAGGGTTTATTCTGTGTCTAGTTTTATCTAATTTATTTGTATTCAGTGTATTAGTCCCTTTAGGCTACTTTAACAACATACCTTAGACTGGATAACTTATAAATAGTAGAAATTTATTTCTCACAGTTCTGGAGGCTGTGGAGTCCAAGATCAAGGTGCCAGCAGATTCAATGTCTGGTGGTCTTGCTCTCCTTCATACATGGCATCTCTTGTTGCATCCTCACATGGAGAAAGTGGCCAAAGGGGCAAACAAAATCCCTCAAGCACTTGTATAAGGACACGAATTCCATTCATAAGGGCAGAGCACTCATGATATTATCACTTCCCAAATGCCTTACCTCTTTTTTTTGTTTTTTTTTTGTTTTCTTTTTTTTTATTTCAGTATATTATGGGGGTACAAAAGTTTAGGGTATGTATATTGCCCTTGCTCCCCTAGCCCCCTGAATCAGAGATTCAAGCGTGTCCATTCCCTAGGCAGTGTGCATCGCACTCATTAAGTATGTATACACCCATCCCCTCCCCCTGTCCCACATCTGCCCGACACCTGATTAATGTTATTCCTAAATGTGCTCTTAGGTGATGATAAGTGAAACCAATTCAATGGTGAGTACATGTGGTGCTTATTTTTCCATTCTTGGGATACTTCACTTAGTAGAATGTGTTCCAGCTCTATCCAGGAAAATACAAGAGATTCTATATCCCCATTATTTCTTATAGCTGAGTAGTACTCCAGGGTATACATATACCACATTTTATTAATCCACTCATTTCCGGGATTAGTTTTTGTGAATTTTTTTGTTTTGTTTTTAATTTTTTATTGATACATAATAATTGTACATATTCATGGATTACATGTTATATTTTGATATAAGCATATAACATATAATGATCAAATCAGGGTAATTGGGACATGATTCACCTGAAACATTTATCATTGCTTTATGTTGGGAACATTTGAAAACTTCTAGCTATTCTGAAATATAATAAATTATTGTTAACTATAATTGCCCTATTGCACTATTGAACACTAGAACTTTTTCCTTCTATTTAACAGAATTACCCCTTCTTTAAAAAGACAAACATTCAGACCATAACACTATCTCATTTAATCATTACAACAATCATATATAGTGGATACTATTATTTTCCATGTCTTACAGATAAGAAAATTAGGTTTGGAGAAATGATGTAATATCCCAAAGGTCATTCAACTAAAAATAGGGAAAACAAAGATTGAACCTAGGTCTGTCTTATTCCAAAGAACCTGTACTTAAATACTATACCGTCCCTGAGGAGCTCCCATTCCTCTTTTGCTTTCAGAAGTTGGAAGTTGAAAATCTTTAGTCCTCTTTTTCTCTCTCTTTTTTGTTGTCAGAACCTGCGACCCTATGCTCCATCCCTTGTTAAATAAAATCTGTGGGAGCCCATTGATTTGTTCTGAGCTCCTGCACTGGTCCTCAAGAAACCAAACCAAAATAAGGTCAATCATTCTCAGGTTCAGTCACCAAACTGATACTAACTTCTTTATCTGACCTTCTCAGAAATCAGGAGATAGATGATAGCCAAATTCCCACACAGGCCACTTTTGGCCTATAAAACAAGGAAGTACTCTCTGCTTTAATCTTTGCAAGAAAAGCAACCTGAAGTAACCTGAAGTTAACTAACCCACCTTTTTTTATTATGTTGTTTCTTTGTTCCTACTGAAGCTACTTTATAAAAACCAACTGTTCTGTCATGCCCAGCACAGCACTTATCTTTTCTTATCCCTCAGCTGAGATACTACTTGATTCATGACCTGCTAATAAAAGACAATGGGGTCTTGCCTAGACCTATGTCTGTAAGAGTCTTTCCTACATTTTCTTCTAGAATTCTAATCGTTTCCCATTTAAGGTTTAAATCTGTTATCCACCGTGATTTGATTTTTGTGAGAGGTGAAATCTGTGGGTCCTGTTTCAGTCTTCTACATGTGGCTATCCAGTTTTCCCAACACCATTTATTGAATAGGGACTCTTGTCCCCAGAGTATGTTTTTGTCTATTTTGTCAAAGATTAGATGGTTATATGAGGATGGTTTTATGC
>MPIZ01001629.1:360644-374181 GCA_003258685.1 Prolemur simus | reverse complement strand
AAGTTGTCTGTCTTTTTGAAATAGGCATTTATGGAAATGAATTTTCCTCTCAGGACTGCTTTAGCTGCATCCCATAGATTTTGATAAGTTGTGTCTCCTTTGTCATTTAACTCAAAGAATGTTTTGATTTCTGACTTGATTTCTTCCTTTACAAAATAGTTGTTCAGGAGAAGGTTGTTTAGATTCCATGACTTTGAGTAGGAATGAGAGTTTCTGTTAGGGTTCATTATTACTTTTATTCCACTGTGATCTGAGAAGATGCATGGTATGATTTCTATTTTTTTAAATTTTTTAAGACATGCTTTATGTCCTAGGATTTGGTCAATCTTAGAAAATGTCCCATGAGCTGATGAGAAGAAAGTATATTCAGTGGATTTCTGGTAGAATGTCCTGTAGATGTCAGTCAGGCCCATGGGTTCTATCATTCTGTTTAAGTCTACTATTTCTTTGCTTATTTTCTGTTTGGAGGATCTGTCCTGTGCTGTCAGTGGGGTGTTAAAATCTCCAGCTATTACAGTATAGTTGTCTATCATTTGGTTCAGATCAAGTAGAGTTTGCTTTATGAATCTGGGTGAGCCTAGGTTGGCTACACATATATTAAGTATGGTTATGTCTTCTTGTTGAATTGTGCCTTTCACCAGTATGTAGTAACCATCTTTGTCTTTTATTACATTTGTTGGTTTAAAGACTAACTTATTGGAAATTAAAACTGCCACACCAGCTTTCTTTTGGCTACCGTTTGCTTGAAATATCGATTCCCATCCTTTTATTTTCAGTCAAAATGCATCTTTGCAGGTTAGGTGAGTTTCCTGAAGACAGCAGATAGTTGGTTTGTATTTTTTTATCCATTGGCCCAGTCTATGTCTCTGGAGTGGGGAATTCAGGCCATTGACATTTAGTGAGAGAACTGATGAATGGGACAGATTTCTGTTCATCTTGTTGGGTAGAACTTCATTGCTATGTTTTCTCTCTTGAGCCATTGTGGTGGCTGGAATTTGATCTTTAGCTCTTGGGTGGTTTTACATTCATGGGTCTTTCTTGTGCTGATCCATGCGTAACTCTCTTTTGAGTACTTCTTGGAGGGCTGGTCTTGTCTTGGTGAATTCCCTCAGTCTTTGTTTATCTGATAATGTGTTGATTTCTCCTTCATATAGAAATCTTAGCTTAGCTGGGTACAAGATTCTAGGCTGGGCATTATTCTGTTTCAGAAGAGTGAGAATGGGGCCCCAACTTCTTCTTGCTTGTAAGGTTTCAGTTGAGAAATCTGGCGTAATTCTAATGGGCCTTCCTTTGTATGTTACTTGTTTCTTTCTCCTTACAGCTCGAACAAGGGTCTCTTTAGTAAATATTTTGGTCAGTCTGATAACTACGTGGTGTGGTGTTTTCCTATTTGCTATGAATCTACCAGGGGTTCTTTGAGCTTCTTGAACCTGTATATCTAGAGTTTTAGCAAGGCCTGGGAAATTTTCCTCTATGACGTCTTCAAATAGTTTATCCAGCCCTTGCTTATTATCTTATTCACCCTCAGGGATGCCGATAACTCTCACATTAGGCTTCTTCACATGATCCCACATTTTTTGTAGACTCTGATCTTTTTTCTTATTTCTTTGCTCTATCTCTGTGACTGACTTATTTAATGGGAATGTGTTATCTTCAATCTCTGAGTTTCTTTCTTCTTTTTGATCTACCCAGTTCTTGAGACTTTCCACTGTGTTTTGTAGCTCCCTGAATAAAGTCTTCATTTCTAGGAGTTCAGTTTGGTTCTTCTTCAATATTTCAATTTCCTTAGTGAATTTTTCTTCCAAATCCTGGATTTTTTTTTTTTTGTGGTTTCTTTGTGTTGGTTATCCATGTTTTCTTGTATATTATTCAGCTTATTTGTAATCCATAACTGAAATTCTTCCTGTAACATGTTGGTATTTTGAATCTTGTTTGTGTCAATTGGAACAGAGGTGGTATTTCTCTTTGGTGGTGAGGTTTCTATTTGGTTTTTTGTGCTCTGCATATTTTTCCGCTGAGCCCTTCCCATCTGGCTCTATCTTTAGATCTTTTCTCACAGCTTTAGTCTGGCTAACAGCAAGCCTTGTACTCTGTTCTTAGTCTGTGAGACAATCTAGGTGTGTTGCTTCCTTTGTACAGAGAGGGATACTGTTTTGTGTTGTTTAGAGTTTTTTCTATCTCAGTTGGACTGCTTCTGATGGGTCCACCCCCAGAGGATTGGCTTGATCTAAGACCGGTTTGGCAAATTAAGTCACTGCATTGTGGACTTTCAGTTAGCAGGCAGGATTCACGCTATTTGCCAGCAGAAAGTCTCTCTCTCTATTTTTCCTGTCTTTTGTTTCTTCCTCTAGATGGGTGGTTTCTGTCTCTTTCCGCAGGAAAGTCACTGGCTAGGGGGAGGAGGCAGTGCCCTCACTCGCTCAGTGCCCCAGCTGCTGCTGCTCCCATGGGTAAAGGTCTACCCTGTCCCAATGTCCCCAAGGTCCAGGCTCCACACTCTTGCTTCTGGGGAAGCACCCAGTGTTCACACCCATGAAGGGGACCTGGAGAGGGTCCATGGATCAGGGGATGGAGCCCCCTGGCTACCTATGACTTTGCAGCAGCTAGGCCTTGGACCCCACAATGGCAGCTGCCCACCCACAGATCACCAGAAGTGGGGGTGAATGTTCAGGGTCCGGTAGGAACCAGAGCTGGGGGCCTGGAGAACTCAGGAATATACAGTAGCTCCTGGGCTAGAGGGCCACTGAAAAAGAGAAAAGAAAAAGAAAGAAAGAGAGAAAAAATATATAAAATTAAAAATATGAATAAAAAGGAAAAGAAAAAGAGAAACAAAAAAAACTATTAAAACAAAACAAAACAAAAAACTAATAATAATAATAAATAATTATATTTAAAAAAACAATATGAATAAAAATAAAAAAAGAGAAAAAAGAAAAAAAAAAACCTGTTATTCTGCGACCAAGAGTCTTAGCTCTTTCCCGTTGATTTGTCCTGTCCACAGAGTTCATATAAAGCCATAGCTCTTGGCGTGGGGTCACGGACTATAAAAGGGAGCTGCGCGGGGACCCGCCCGGCCCCCTATGGATTGCAGTGGCTACACTGTGGGTCCCAAGATGGCGACCACATGCCCGCCGGTTGCCCGCGCTGGGTGAGACCTTTCAGAGCTCAGCAGGATCCAGAGCCCACAGCAGCTCCCTGGCCAGGGGGCTGCTGAAGAAGAAAAAGAGAAAAAAAAAACCCTTTATAATTTCACCATTGCGGTCCCTCGCCTCAGTGCAGTTTTGCACCTGTCCCTTTAAGTGTTGCATTACCCGGAAACTCCCCAGAGTCTAAGCTCCTTCCCACTTTTGTCACCTGTCCTCGGAGCTCCACCTCTCCCGCGGTGATTCTGCACCAACTTCAGTCAGATCCCTGATTGAGTGGGTGTGGAGGTCAGTGGGGAGAACGAGCCGCTCTGCTGTGGGGCTGAACCAGCCTCACTTGTGGGTGAGGCGGGTACAGCCGTCCCACACTCCTCTGTCTATTTTCCGTCCCGCACTCTCCAAATTATCTCGGTCTGATTTCCTACTCGCCTCTGTTTTTTCTTGTTCTCTGTGTCCCACGGTGATTCTCCGTGGGTTCACCCCACCGTTCCTGTCGGGGAGCGATCCTTTAGCATTGTGGCAGGTCGAGATCCATGCCTTCCTCTCCGGGAGCATGAATCCAGGAGGTCACCACCACGCCGCCATCTTCCTCTGGTCAGAGAGGTGATATTTTAAACTTGGATAAGAGAAAGGATAATTCTGCTGGTACTCTACTGGGAATGTCTTGACTGATGGGTGCATCCAGTATACAATGTTGAAAAGATCTGTATCACAATTTTCAGTCCTTTGGGATGCTCACTTCTCCTAGAGCAGGGATGTGAATTCAGTTAACCTTCTTAGAGCTAAAAGTAGTTTTATTACAGTTGGTTAAAGGTCAATGTCATGGATTTATTTGATCTTGGTGTGGGCCAGTTAATTTGTCTGCACCAAGATTTCAGACTTATACTACCTCCTTGTGACAATTACTATTGTTTCATGCATTAGTTACAAGAAATAAAGGGTAGTGACTGGGATATCTTCTATTCTATGCCAACCTTAATACCTTTCTTGTTTCCTGGACAGGAGAAAAAAGGTGTACACAAGTTCTCAGTATAATTATTCATTCCTGTTTATAGGCATCTACGTTTAACTTGCTCTTTACGTGGTCCTACCTTGTACAGCATGGATGGTTGGTCTCAATTTTTAGCACTATGTGCTTTACTAGAAATAATTCAAATATCAAGTTTCAAAATGATAAACCTCTAGAGTGAACATGTAGCATATATGTTTCTTCAAGATTATACTTCCACAAATGGATCATGATCGGAGAAAAGAAGCACTTTGGGATGTAATTGTAGGATATCAGAGTATGAAAAAATCACCTAAAATTTTTTAACCTCTTATTTTTTTCAGAGAAAGATACCATGGCCCAGAAATAGGAAACAAATTGGCCTTGGGAGCTAATACAGAATAGTGGTTCAGAGTGTCAGCTTTGGAATCAAAGAGAGAATGCATTTGAGACACTATTCTGCAATGTTATGTATGTGTGGCCTTGATCAACCTTAGTTAATTTTTCAAGGCTTTCTGTCTATAAAAATGGGGTCAATAATAAGAGTACCCAACACATTAGGGCTTCATGAAAATTAAATAAGCTAATACATGAAAGCACTAAGCACAGTAGATGGCACATAGAAAGTGCTCAATAATTGTGTAATGATGATAACTCTCACAATGAGAGTGAAAATAAACACAAGGAAAACACAGTTCTGGACACAAGGTCTTCTGTTTACCACTTTGATCATTTTGTGTTTAATTTAAATACTGGGATATTTGGGGGCCATGAATGAATAATATTGTAGCATTTCACAGGATATCTTAACTTCTCTTTGTAGTACAGGGTCAAGATCCATTGAAATCTATGTTCTTAACTTATGTTATATATTTCTTAAGGTCATCTGTTCATTGAATAGTTTTTTAGGGTACATTTTGTATGTTTTAAATTCTAGAAATACAGTGGTAAATAAGAGTGATGCCATTTTGGAACTTTCAGTCTAGTAAGTTATGTCTTTATTTTACTTTATAATATGCCCACAGTGGCCCAGGAGAAAGATGGGAATAGTGGAGAGTGGAAAGGAGTGAGGGATGCTCCAGACTATGAAACTATGGATCTAAGACAGCCCCATCTCCATGCACAGACTTTTTGGCTGAGTAGGGCCATTTCAGCCCCTCCATGACAGCTTTTCCCAGAAGCAGAGAACAGACTTTTGATCGCTGCTTACAGCATTTGTGGAGTTTGAAGGCAGGCCCCCTACCCAGCCGCACCCATCCTCACTCCCCCACCTGTCCCCACTGAGGTGGAGAATAAGGACACACCTGGAAATCCCAGGGCCCCACACACCTTTTGAGGCATTAGAGTGCCTCTTCAGAGGAACAAGGGCTGGTTACATGTCTGAAAAACAATATTGCACCTAGCTCCTCCCAGAAAGTGCCACCTACTGACAAGGAGGTCAATTGAATGCCCATTTATTGCATTTACTGACTCATGAAACAGGGTGTGGGTGAATCTCACCCACAGGCACCACTTATTGGCTCAGAGACAAAACTGGGCATATCATTATCTAAATGAAAATAAAAAGCTAATAAGCAATACCTGCTCCAGATGGGAAGGAATCATCAAAAGAACTCAGGAAGTATAAAGAATAAAACTGAAAGGACACCCCGAAGGGGAACACCAGCTCTCTAGCAATAGATATCAACCAAATTCAGAACACCAAAATGACAGATTTTTGAACATGGATTGTAAGAAAACTCAATGAGATGCAAGAGAAAATGGATACCCAACACAAAGAAACCACACAAAAAAGGTCCAAGACTTGGAAGAAAAATTCACTAAATAAATTAAAATAGTAAAGAAAAATCAGGCCTTTGCGTGAACACTGAGTGCTTCCCCAGTCATGAGGGAGTGGAGCGTGGACCTTGCGGACATTGGGGCAGGGTGGATCATTGTCCACAGGAGCTGCAGCAGCCGGGGCGCTGGGCGAACGAGGGCACCGCCCCCTACCCATAGCCACTGTCTTTCATGCAGAGAGAGACAGAAACCACATTGGGAGAGGAAGAGGCAAGGAAAAAGTTACTTTCCATCTGACATTAGAACAGCCCAGTGACTTGACTCTCAAACTGGTTTCAGGTCAAATTAATTCTCTGGGGCTGGACCCAACAGAAGCAGCCCACCCCAGCTGAGGTAGCAAAATCCTGAACAATGTGAAGGGCTCCCCCTAGTGACAGAGGGGGCAGTTTTCCTGGGCTGCTGCACAGCCCAAGATCAGCGTGCATGGCATGCCTCTATCCAGACTAAAGCTGAAAGGAGGGACCCAGCGATTGATCCAGATGGGAAGGGCTCAGCGAAAGAACTCTGGGAGTATAAAGAATCAAGCTGAAATCTTGCCCTCAAAGAAGATTACTAGTTCTCTACCAATTGACACAAACCAGATTCAAAATAGCAATATGTCACAGGAAGAATTTCAAACACGGATCATAAATAAGCTGAACATTATGCAAGAAAAAATGGATAACCAACACAAAGAAACCACAAAAAGGATCCAGGACTTGGAAGAAAAATTCACTAAAGGAATCGAAATGTTGAAGAAAAATCAAACTGAACTCCTAGAAATGAAGAATTTATTCAGGGAGCTACAAGACACAGTGGAAAGTCTCAAGAGCAGGGTAGATCAAACAGAAGAAAGAATCTCAGAGATCGAAGATAACACTTTCCAATTAAATAAGTCAGTCAGAGAGATGCAGCAAAGAAATAAGAGAAAAGACCAGAGTCGACAAGAAATGTGGGATTATATGAAGAAGCCTAAGGTGAGAGTTATCGGCATTCCTGAGGGTGAATAAGATAATAAGCAAGGGCTGGATAAGCTATTTGAAGACATAATTGAGGAAAATTTCCCAGGCATTGCTAAAACTCTAGATATACAGGTTCAAGAAGCTCAAAGAAACCATGGGAGATTCATAGCAAATAGGAAAACACCATGCCATGTAGTCATCAGACTGACCAAAATATATACTAAAGACACCCTACTTCGAGCTGTAAGGAGAAAGAAACAAGTAACATACAAAGGAAAATCCATCCGAATCATGCCAGATTTTTCAACTGAAACCTTACAAGCAAGAATACACTGGGGCCCCATTCTCACTCTTCTGAAACAGAATAATGCCCAGCCTAGAATCTTATACCCAGCTAATCTCAGCTTTATATATGAAGGTGAAATTAAGACATTCTCAGATAAACAAAAACTCAGAGAATTCACCAAGGTGAGACCAGCTCTCCTAGAAGTACTCAAAATAGAGTTACACATGCACCAGCACAAGAAAGACCCATGAATATAAAACTACTCAAGAGAAGATAAAAACTCAGTTATCACAATGGCTCAAGAGAGAAAACAGAATAATGAAATTCAACCCAACATGAGAAACAGAAATCAGTTTCACTTATCAGTTCTCTCATTAAATGTGAATGGATTGAATTCCCACTCAAGAGACATAGAATGGCCCAATGGATAAAAAAAATACAGGCCAAGGATCTGCTGTCTTCAGAAAACTCATCTAACCTGCAAGGATGCATTTAGATTGAAAATAAAAGGGTGGAAATCGATATTTCAAGCAAATGGAGGCCAAAAGGAAGCTGGCATGGCAATTTTAATCTCAGAGAACTTAGTTTTTAAATCAATAAAAGTAATGAAAGACAAAGATGGTTACTATATACTGGTGAAGGGTACAATTCAACAAGTAGACATAACTATACTTAATATATATGCACCCAACTTAGGTACTCCCAGATACATAAAGCAAACACTACTTGATTTGAACGAAATGATAGATGACAGCACGTTGATAGTCAGAGTGTTTAACATGCCGCTGACAGTACAGGAAAGATCCTCCAAACAAAAAATAAACAAAATAATAATGGACTTAAATAGAATGCTAGAACAAATGGACCTGACTGACATCTACAGGACATTCTACCCAAAATCCACTAAATATACTTTCTTCTCATCAGCCCATGGGACATTCTCCAAGATTGACCATATCCTAGGATATAAAGCATGCCTTAAAAAATTAAAAAAAAATAGAAATCATCCCATGCATCTTCTCAGATCACAGCAGAATAAAAGTAATAATGAACCCTAACAGAAATTCTCATTCCTACTCAAAGTCATGGAAGCTAAACAACCTCCTCCTGAATGATTATTTTATCAATGAAGAAATCAAGACGGAAATAAAAAGATTCTTTGAATTAAACGACAAAGGAGACACAACTTAGCAAAATCTGTGGGACACAGCTAAAGCAGTCCTGAGCAGAAAATTTATTTCCATAAATGCCTATATCAGAAAAACAGTAAAATTACAAATAGACAATCTAATGAATAGACTCAAAGAGCTGGAGAAGGAAGAACAGACTGACCTCAAACCCAGCAGAAGGAGAGAAATTATTAAGATCAAATCGGAATTGAATGAAAAGGACAACAAACAAACCATAAGGGAGATTAATAAAACAAAAAGTTGATTCTTTGAAAACATAAACAACATTCACACACCTCTGGCTAGGCTAACCAAGAGAAGAAAAGAAAAAAACTCTAATAACCTCCATCAGGAACATGAAAGGAGAAATCACGACTGATGCCACAGAGATACATGGCATCACCTATGAATTTTACAAAAATCTTTATGCACACAAATTAGAAAATGAGGAGGAAATGGACAAATTTTTAGAAAAACACAGCCTTCCCAGGCTCAACCAGGAAGAAATAGAATTCCTGAATAGACCAATATCTAGATCTGAAATCGAAACAGCAATAAAACAACTTCCCAAAAAGAAAAGCCTTGGACCAGATGGGTTCACACCTGAATTTTACCATACCTACAAAGAAGAATTGGTGCCCATCCTACATAACCTATTCTCCAATATCGAGAAGGATGGAATTCTGCACAACACATTTTACCATGCCAACATAATTTTAATACCAAAACCAGGAAAGGACGCAACAAAAAAAGAAAACTACAGACCAATATCACTTATGAATATAGATGCAAAAATTCCCAGTAAAATCCTAGAAAATCATATCAGAGTGCTTACCAAAAAAATAATCCATCACGACCAAGTGGGCTTCATCCCAGAGATGCAGGGATGGTTTAACATACGCAAATCTATAAATGTAATTCACCACATTACTAGAAGCAAAAATAAAGATCATATGATCCTCTCAATAGATGCAGAAAAAGCATTTGACAAAATTCAACACCCTTTTATGATAAGAACACTTAACAAAATAGGCATAGACAGAGCCTATCTAAAAATGATACAAGCCATATATGACAAACACACAGCTAACATCATACTTAATGGGGAAAAATTGAAAACATTCCCACTTTGAACTGGAACCAGACAAGGCTGCCCACTGTCCTAGTTACTTTTCAATGTAGTGCTGGAAATCCTTGCGAGAGCTATCAGGCATGAGAGCAGAATCAAGGGAGTTGAAATAGGGAAAAAAGTGATCCAACTCTCACTCTTTGCTGATGATATGATGTTATACCTAGAAAACCGCAAGGATTCTACCAAGAGACTCCTGGAATTGATCAATGAATTCAATAAAGTCTCAGGATACAAACTCAAAACATACAAATCAGAGGCATTCATATATGCCAGTAACAGTCAAACAGAGAATCAAATTAAGGACTCAATAACCTTCAAAATAGCAACAAAGAAAATAAAATACCTAGGAATATATTTAACTAAGGAGGTAAAGGACCTCTATAGGGAGAACTATGCAACACTGAGGAAGGAAGTTGCAGAGCATGTAAGCAGGTAGAAAACCATACCATGCTCATGGATCAGAAGAATCAACATTGTTAAAATGTCTATACTACCCAAAGTGATCTACAGATTCAATGCAATCCCTATTAAATTACCAACATCATTTTTCACAGATATAGAAACAACAATTTTATGCTTTGTATGGAACCTGAGAAGAACCCATTTAGCAAAAGCAATTTTAAGCAACGGAAAAAAATGTGAGGTATTAATTTGCCAGACTTCAAACTATACTACAAAGCTGTGATTATTAAAACTGCTTGGTATTGGCACAATGCAGGGACACAGACCAGTGGAAGAGAACAGAAAGTCCAATTATAAAACCATCCTCATATAGCCATCTAATCTTTGACAAAGCAGACAAAACCATACTCTGGGGAAAAGATTCCTTATTTAATAAATGGTGTCGGGAAAACTGGATAGCCACATGTAGAAGACTAAAACAAGACCAGCTAAACAAGACTAAAACAAGACTAAAACAAGACAGCTTTTACCTCTCACGAAAATCAAATCATGTTGGATAACAGACTTAAACATTAGGTGAGAAACTATTAGAATTCTAGAAGAAAATGTAGGTAAGACTCTTACAGACATTGGCCTAGGCAAAGAATTTATGAAGAAGACCCCTAAGGAAATCACAGAAACAACAAGAATAAATAAATGGGACCTGATTAAATTAAAAAGCTTCTGCACAGCCAAAGAAATAGTCATGAGAATGAACAGACACCCTACAGAATGGGAAAAAATTTTCGCATACTACACATCAGATAAAGGACTGATAACAAGAATCTATTTAGAACTCAGGAAAATCAGCAAGAAAAAATTGAACAACCCAATCAAAAAGTGGGCAAAGGACATGAATATAAAGTTTTCAGAAGAAGATATAAAGACGGGTAACAAACATATGGAAAAATGTTCAACATCTCTAATCATCAGGGAAATGCAAATCAAAACTACAATGAGATATCACTTGACTCCAGTGAGAATGGCCTTTATCAAAAAGTCCCAAAACAAGAAATGTTGACATGAATGTGGAGAGACAGGAACACTGATACACTGTTGCTGGGACTGTAAACTAGTGCAACCCCTATGGAAAACAATATAAAGATACCTTAAACAGATTCAAGCAGACCTACCATTCAATACAGCAATTCCATTATTCGCACCTACCCAGAAGAACAAATGTCTTTCTATAAAAATGACACGTGCACATGAATGTTTATAGCAGCACAACTCACAATTGCAAAGATGTGGAAACAACCCAAATGCCCATCAATTCATGAAAGGATTAGCAAAATGTGGTATATGTATACCATGGAATATTACTCAGCTATAAGAAATAACGGTGATATGGCATCTCTTTGGGTCTCCTGGAGAGAGTTGAAACCCATTATATTAAGTGACGTATCCCAAAAATGGAAAAATAAGCACCACATGTACTCACCAGCAAACTGGTTTCCCTGACCATCACCTAAGTGAACATTTGGGAATAACACCATTTGGGTATCAGACAGAGGTGTGTGCTGGGGGAACGGGATGGGTGTATACCTAGATGATGAGTGCGATGCGTCCTGTCTGGGGAATGGACATGTTTTAAGTTCTGACTGCAGGGATGGGTGCATACCTACATGATGAGTGCGATGAGGACTGTCTAGGGAATGGACACACTTGAAGCTCAGACTTGGGGGTATGGGGAAGTATGGGCAACATACATAACCTTAAATTTTGTACCCCCATAATGATCTGAAATAAAAAAAAATAGATATTATGGTGAGAAAAAAAATGAAAAATCACTAGGGAGGCATGGATCTCGACCTGCCACAACGCTAGAGGATCACTCACCCGCAGGAACGGCAGTGTGAACCCATGGAGAATCACTGTGGGACACAGAGAACAAGAAAAAACAGAGGCAAGTGGGCAATCAGACCGAGATAATTTGGAAAATATCAGCGGGGGGGATGGAAAATAATCAGCGGAGTGCGGGACGGCTGTACCCACCTCACCAATGAGTGAGGCGGGTTCAGCCCCACAGCAAAGTGGCTTGTTCTCCCCACTGACCTCCACACCCACTCAATCAGGGATCTGACTGAAGTTGGTGCAGAATCACTGTGGGAGACATGGAGCTCCGAGGACAGGTGACAAAAGCGGGAAGGAGCTTAGATTCTGGGGGGTTTGCGGGCGATGCAACACTTAAAGGAGAAGATGCAGAACTGCACTGAGGTGAGGGACCGCGATCGTGGAATTACAAAGCATTTTTTTTTCTCTTTTTCTTCTTCGGTGGCCCGCCGGCCGGGGAGTTACTGTGGGCCCTGGTTTTCACCAGGCCCCTGGCTCTGGTGCCTGCTGAGCTCTGGGCATTCTCCCCCAGCGCCGGTGATCAGCAGGCACGCAGTTGCCATCTTGGGGTCCACAGCCTAGCCACTGCGGAAACATAAGTTGCCACACGGGTCCCAGGGCAGCTCCCTTTTAGAGTCCGTGAACCCACGCCAAGAGCTGCGGCTCTGTATGAACTCTGTGGACAGGAGACATCAGCGGGAAAGAGCTTAGACTTTGGGGGATCCCCGCAGGGATGCAGCAATTAAAGGGAAAGGGGCAGATCTGCGCCAAGGTGAGGGACCGCGATCACGGAATTATAAAGGGTTTTTCTTTTTCTTCTCTTTTACTTCTTTGGCGGCCCCCCCACCGGGGAGCTGCTGTGGGCTCTGGTGCTTGCCGGGCCCTCAGCTCTGGCACTTGCCGAGCTCTGGACATTCTCCCCCAGCACTGGCAATAGGTGGGCGTGGGGTCGCCATCTTGGGGTCCACAGCCTAGCTGCTGCAGAACCATAGGGTGCCGTGCAAGCTCCCAGGCAGCTCCCTTTTATAGTTTGTGAACCCACGCCAAGAGCTGTGGCTTTGTATTAACTCTGTGGACAGGAGACATCAGCAGGAAAGAGCTAAGACTCTTGAGGATCCCCGCAGGGACGGAGCGCTTAAAGGGAAAGGGGTGGAACTGCGCTAAGGTGAAGAGCTGAAAGGGTTGTGGAATAACAGATTTTTTTTTCTTTTTTTCTTTTTCTTTTTTATTTTTATTTGTATTTTTTAAATATTATTATTATTTATTATTATTAGTTTTTTCTCTTTTCCTTTTTCTTCTTATTTTTATTCGTATTTTTATTTTATTATTATTATTATTATTATTAGTTTCTTTTTTCTCTCTTTTTCTTTTCTCCTCTTTGGTGGCCCCCTAGCCGGGGAGCTACTGTATACTGCTGAGCTTCGCAGGCCCCCAGCTCTGGTGCCTACCGGACACTGAATATTTACCCCCGTGCTGGTGATCTGCGGGCAGGCAGCGGCCATTGTGGGGTCTGAGGTTTAGCTGTTGAAGAGCCATAGGGTGCCAGGTGGCTCCCCAGGGGGCTCCCTATCATGGTCCGTGGACCCTCTCCAGGTCCCCTTCCTAGGTGTGAACACTGAGTGATTCCCCAGACACAAGAGTGTGGAGCCTGGACCTTGGAGACATTGGGACTGGGTAGACCTTTGCCCATGGGAGCTGCAGCAGCTGGGGCACTGAGCGAGTGAGGGCACCACCTCCTCCCCCTAGTCAGTGTCTTTCCTGCGGA
>MPIZ01001629.1:307464-337685 GCA_003258685.1 Prolemur simus | reverse complement strand
GGGGATGAGTGTATACCTACATGATGAGTGCGATGTGCACTTTCTAGTGAATGGACACGCTTGATGCTCAGACTCGGGGGGATGGGGGGGGCATGGGCAATATATATAACCTGAACTTTTGTACCCCCATAATAAGATGAAATAAAAAAAAGAAAAAAAAGTTATTTAACTCAAACATAAATAATTGCTTTTAACATTTAAAATTTAGAATTATTGCAAGACATTTGAGAAAAACAATTTCGGCATCTTAAAAATTATTAAGGAAGCTTTTCTACTTACTATTATTAAGACTTTTTACTAGTGTTTCTTTTACATATATCTAAACATTAGATTTTATGGAAATTAGTTGATTGACACTGATTACAATTATGATGAATTTATGAAAAAAAATTTAACCTCAATTCATCAATTCTGATTTTAACAGGCTTTTAAATATAGTTGAAATGTAAGTAAATACCATACAGACAATATTATGTAAACAGTGAATTAATGACCATACTACTTAGGACACTATATGCCCTACTATACTATTAATTATGCTATTACCATTTTTTATAAACTATATTGCCTGTCCCTTGTACCTCACTAGGATGTCATATGGTCAAGTGGTAGAATGAACATGAATGCACTGACAAATAAAAATGGCTGTACCCTATAAAGGTCTGTGGTTTCTGTTGAGACCTGAAATGGTTTATCCATGAGCCAAGAATTACAAATGGTAATGAATCTTAAAGAAAAAAGACATGCAAAATATTTATATTTGAATCCACAATTGTGTGATAGACACTTTTGAGACTAGTTAGAAAGAATATAGCCTGGGATGAGCGTGTGTTCTACAAATACTATTCTTCCTAGATTTGCTTCTATAATATAGAAAAATATTGCTATGGCAACAAAATAATTTATGAGGACATGTATAACAAAGGAAGGACTGTGGAAATTGGAAGGGAAGAAGCTTTATACATTTAAATAAGACCCATGTTTCTCTTTGTGAGACCTAGCAAGCAGAAGGAAACAAATATACTTGATTTGTAAGATTTTGCTTTCAAATTAGCTTCATCACTAGTCTTTGGAAGTTTTATGTCATTGAACAATATTATACATATCCTGGTGCCATAGAAGAGGGGCTGTAATTAACCAACCCCAATGCATACTTTCTGATTGATAACCTGAGGTTGCATGAGTTTGTGTTGACAATTTACAAATAGCTCTGATAAGACCTATGTGCAATAGCTGTAGATGCACAGCCATTAATCACAGCCATCAGCCAGCCTCCTAGAGTGGTTTACAGCAGTTTTTAATGTATGTTTTGCTAATTGGGAGTTACACTGGTACTGTGAATTCCCAGATGAATAACTACTTTGGTGGTGACTGCCTACAGAGAAAAAACCCTCTAAATTTTCCTCCAGAAGCTCAGTTAAAAATATGAAGAATATACTAATATATGCACTTCTAATGCCACCAAAGCTACAAAAATCTGCTACATGTTTTCTTTTAAGTAAGATATCCCAGAATGGTATTAAATTATTATTTTATCCATATTTCCCCAAAACTATATTTAAAATAGCGTCCTTTTCTCTACAGAGAGCTGTTGTTTAATGCATTTCTTTGTAGTTCCTTGACAGAGACCATTTTTCTTGATTCTCAGGTGGTTTATGTAGAGAGATTTATGTCCATAATGCAAAAGTCCTCTGTAGTGTCACAGAGGCATAATCAGCAGAAAGTCTGAAAAAACACCCACCCAAGAATCAAATCTTGGATTTTGGTTACTTCATTAAATTTCAAGAATCTTGCTTTCATTGAGATGCCTTTTTGGCCTGATTCACATGGTCACAAATGATGGATATTGTTTTCAGAATGACATCATTAAGAAGTAGCACCTAGTGATATTATCAGACTATTAAACCAGAATATTCATCATATTAAATCAAATCCCTTATAAAATGAATAATCACTAATGTTAAATTCATAAGTTGGCAGTAAGTTAAATTAGGAAATATCAATCTGCATTTTCTGCATATTAAATAGTACTTTTATTATGGGGATTTGGGGAATTCAGCCATCATTCAAGGGGAAAAGTCACCTAAGGCCAATAATAAACATCTATCCTAAAGTGCCTGTGTTTCAGATTGTTATAAATTACTATCACTTTAGTGGACTTAGTTGCACCAAGTATTTAATTCATAAAGACAAAATTTATAGTAATTTTCATACTTAAAGATCCTAATGTGGTATTTCCCAAGGTATAATGAAGGGATATGTTGGAGTATTACATACATGATATTATATATGTTTTAGCACACTGAGTCACTTAACAGTGACTGTATCACTTTAACAGAAACCAGTATCTTTCTTAACTAATTGCTTCCTACGTATTTATTTTTCTGTACATAAGATGACACTATTTATATACAAAACCTTCAGTTTGGTTAGGGCTCTAGTGAAAAATTCTGGTCAAAGTTATAATTTAATTATCTCCCTGAGATATGAATTTGGTTTACAATTGATATTGCATCAGTGCAAACATTCACAAAGCATGCATCCTTCTATATGTGTTTTACTGGTTTATCAAAGCTAAAGGAAGCCAAAGTTCAAAGAAGTTCAAGTGAGATTCAGTGGTGTGTGAGTAAAGGTATTATCATCTATTCATTCTACTAATTTCTAAGCCTTGAAAAAGGAAGTAGGTTTAATTCTACTAACAAAATGACTTAAGAAATAAAATTTGTTACTGAAATGGGAATACTGTTCCCACAGATAAATACTTAAATATGACTAATCAGGCATCAGGAAAACTGTGAAGCTGTATTTAGGTACCCTCCCATTATTCTTATTTTGTTTTTCCATCTATTGAGTCTTCCTCTTCTTATCCACCTGTATTACAGGTGCCCTCAGAATGTCCTCTGCAGTTATGGAAAAATAATATCAAGATTTTTCACAAAACTAAAACTAGAACCACCATATGACCCAGCAATGCCACTACTGTGTTATTATCCAAAGCTAAAGAAATCAGTAAATCAAAGAGATAACCATGCTCTTGTGTTTATTGCAGTACTATTTACAGTAGCCAAGATATGGAACCAACCTAAATATCCACCAACATATGGATGGAAAAAGAAAATGTTTTACATGCATTAATTTTATATCCTGAGACTTTACTGAATTCACTTATCAATTCCATGAATCTCTTGGTTGAAACCTTGGGATTTTCTATATATAATAGCATATCATCAACAAAGAATGAGGGTTTGTGGCATTCATATATGCCAATAATAGTCAAGCCAAAAATCAAGTCAAAGATGCAACACCTTTCACAAAACCATCAAAGAAAATTAAATATTTAGGAATATATTTAACGAAGGAGGTGAGAGATATATATAGGGAGAACTATAAAACACTGAGAAAAGAAATTGTAAAAGATCTTAACAGATGAAAATCCTACCGTGCTCATGGATTGGTAGAATCAATATTGTTAAAATGTCCATACTACCTAAAATGATCTACAGAATTAATGCAATCCTTATCAAAATTCAACCATCATTCTTTACAGATTTAGAAAAATAATTCTATGCTTCATCTGGAACCATAGAAGAGGTTGTATAGCTAAAGCAATCTTAAGCAAAAAGAACAAATTTGGAGGCATCAGTCTGCCAGGCTTCAAACTTTACTACAAGGCTATAGTAACCAAAATAGCATGGTACTGGCACAGGAACAGAGATATACACTCTTGGAATAGGACGGCGATCCCAGATATAAAACCATCCTCATATTGTCATCTAATCTTCAAAAAAGCACACAAAAATATGCACTGGGGAAATGTATCTCTATTAAATAAGTGGTGCTGGCAAAACTGGATATTCACATGCAAAAGACTGAAAGTAGATCTCCACTTCTGACCTCTCAAAAAAATCAACTCATGATGGATAACACACTTAAACCTAAGGTGAGAAACCTTAAGAATTCTGGAAGAAAATGTCAGGGATACTCTTTGAGATATTGGCCTAGGCAAAGAATTTATGAAGAAGACCCCGAAAGCAATCACAGCTGCAATAAAAATAAACAAATGTGACCTGATCAAATTAAAAAGCTTCTGCACAGCCAAGAAAACTATTATTAGAGTGAATAGACAACCTGAAGAATGGGAGAAAATATTCACATGTTAAACATCTGATAAAGGGCTGATAATAAGAATCTATATAGAACGTAAGAAAATCAACAAGAAAAAATCAAACAACACAATCAATAAATGGGCAAAGGACATGAACAGAAACTTTTCAAAAGAAGACAGAATAATAGCCAGTAAACATATAAAAAAGTGCCCAATATCTTTAATCATCATGGGAATGCAAATCAAAACTACAATGAGATATCACCTAACTCCAGTGAAAATGGCATTTGTCCAAAAGTCCCAAATATGTGCTCACTTTAGCACCACATATACTGAAATTGGAATGATACAGAGAAGATTAGCATGGCCCCTGTGCAAGGATGGCACCCAAATTTGTGAAGTGTTCCATATTTATAGCCTGCTGAGAAAGAATTAGTGAAAGAACACAGGAAACATGAAAGATCAGAGAGAAAAGTCACCTCCAAAAGAAAACATTTGATCTCCATCAATAGATACCAACTTACATGATATGATTAAACTGAGAGAAGAAGAATTCCGAATATGGATTGTAAGAAAACTAAATGGAATTGAAGAGAAAATAGAATCCCAACAGAAAGAAACCACAAGATCAATTCAGGAAATGAATGAAAAATTCTCAAAGAAATTGAAATACTACAGAAAAACCAAACAGAAATCTTGGCGATGAAGGAAGCATTCAAGGAACTACAAAACACAGTAGAAAGCCTCAAGAATAGAATGGACAATGCAGAGGAAAGAATCTCTTTGAAACTTGAAGATAATGCCTTTGTGCTAAACAAATCGGATGAAGAAAAAGAACACAGAATCAAGAGACAAGACCAAAACATACAAGAAATGTGAGATTACATAAAGAAGCCAATTATAAGAATCATTGGTATCCCAGTGGGAGAAGAAGAAAATACAAAAGGGCTGGAAAATTTATTTCATGGAATACTTAAGGAAAATATGCCTGGCCTAGCCAGAAATCTTGATACCCAGATACAAGAAGCACACAGAACTCCTGGGAGACACAATGTGAAAAAGCAATCACCATGTCACATGATTATTATGCTGACCAAAGTAAACATGAAAGAAGCAATTCTCTGAGCAGCGAGGTGAAAGCAACAATCAATTACAAATGAAAACCTATCAGAATAACTACAGACTTCTCAACTGAAACTTTACAAGCCACAAGGGATTGGATGCTTATCCTTAATCTTCTAAAACAGGAAAATGTCCAACCTAGAATTCTTTATCTGGCAAAATTAAGTTTCATCTATGAGGGAGAGATAAAGTCCTTCCCAGACAAGCAATCACTGATGGAATTTGCAAAGACCAGACAAGCCCTACAGAAAGTACTCAGACCTGCATTACACACTGAACAGCACAATAGATACTCTTCAAAGTAAAATCATTCAATAGTCCAAGGCTAGAACTTGGACTTTGTGATGGCTCAAGGAGTAAAGCAAAATAACAGGATTTCACCCAACAATATGAATGGAAATCTACCTCAAATTTCAATCGTCTCAATAAATGTGAATGGCTTAAACTGCCCTCTGAAGAGACATAGACTGGCAGAGTGGACAAAAATCCACAAGCCCGGTATCTGCTGTCTAGAGGAAATGCATCTAACCCACAAAGAGGCCTTCAGGATCAAGGTCATGGGATGGAAAACAATCACCCAGGCAAATGGAAGTCAAAAGAAAGCAGGGGTAGCTATACTATTTTCAGATATCATAAGCTTTAAAATAGCAAAAGTAAAAAAGGAAAAAGATGGCCACTATATAATGGTGGAAGAGAAGATCCAACAAGAAGAATTAACAATTCTTAATATTTGTGCACCCAACTCAGGAGCACGCAGTTATATAAAGCAAACCTTATCTGATATAAATAGCATGAAAAATAATAACACCATAGTAGCAGGTGCCTGAAGCAACCCACTGAATTAACTGGAAAGATCTTCCAAATAGAAAATAAGCAAAGAAATTATGGACTTAAACAGAGCTCTAGAACAAGAGGGTCTCACAGACCTCTTCAAAGTATTCCACCCAAATAAAGCTGAATACACATTCTTCTCATCAACCCATGGAACTTTATCCAAAATTGATCACATGTTAGGCCACAAATCAGACCTCAACCCATTCAAAAAAATAGAAATTACACTGTGGATCTTGTTTGATCATAGTGGTATAAAATTAGAGTTCAATTCCAACAGAAATACTCACCACCTAACAAAGTGATGGAAATTAAACAATATATTGTTGAATAATGATTGAGTCAAAGAGGAAATACAGAGGGAAATCAAGAGTTTCTTCAAAATAACTGATAATGGAGACACTAGTTATCAAAACTTGTGGGATATAGCAAAAGCATATCGAAGAGGAAAACTAATAGCATTACACACTCACATTCAAGAAACAGAAAGCTCAAAATTAGATAATCTAATAAACAGTCTCAAGGAATTGGAAAAGGAAAAGCAAATCAATTCCAATTCTAGTAGAAGAAAAGAAATAACTAATATCAAAACAGAACTAAATGAAATTGAGAACCAAAGAAGTATATGGAAGATCAACACAACCAAAAGTTGGTTTTTTGAAATGAAAAACAAAATTGACAGCCCTATTTCTAGATTGACAAGAATTTGAATGGAAAGGACTCTAATAAACTCAATTATATGTGACCTCTCCAGGTCACAAAAGACACCACAGAAATACAAAACATTATTTTTGATTACTATAAAAACCTGTATGCCCAAAAAGTACATAATGAGGAGGAAATGGAAAAATTCCTGGAAACATACAACCTCCCTAAGTTCACCCAGGAGGTTACAGAATCTCTGAATAGACCAATCTCAAGCATGGAAATTGGAGCAGCAATTAAAAACTTCCCAAAAAGTAAAAGTCGTGGACCAGAAGGCTACACTTCAGAATTTTATGAAACATACAAAGAAGTACTCATATGTATGCTGCAGAAATTATTCCACAATATTGAGAACGATGATATCCTTCCTAACTCATTATATGAAGCCAATATCAGCATGATACCAAAGCCAGGAAATGACACAACAACAACAACAAAAACCAAAACTACAGACCAATATTCTTCAGGAATATAGATGCAAAAATCCTCAACAAATTTTAGCAAATAAAATTCAGCAGCATATCAAAAAATAACTCACCATGACCAGGTGGGCTTTATTCCAGGGAAGCAAGGCTGGTTCAACATATGCAAATCTATAAATGCAATTTGCCTCATGAATAAACACAAGAACAAAGACCATATGACTCCCTCAATAGATGTGGAGAAAGCATTTGACAAAGACCAGCACACCTTTATTATAAATACTCTTAACAAAATAAGCATAGACAGGTCATATCTTAAAATGATCAAGTCCATTTATGATAAACCTATGGCAAATATCATACTGAATGGGGAAAAATTGAAATCATTCCCACTTAGAACCAGCACCAGACAAGGTTGCCCACTATCTCCACTTCTATTCAACATAGTGTTGGAAGTCCTTGCTAGAGCAATTAGACAAGAGAGGGGAATTAAGGGCATCCAAATGGGGGAAGATGAGATCGAACTCCCACTCTTTGCTGATGATATGATATTATATCTAGAAAACCCCAAGGATTCAACCAAGAGATTCCCAGAATTGATAAATAAATTCAGTAAAGTCTCAGGATACAAAATCAATACACACAAATCAGAGGCATTCATATATGCCAATAACAGTCAAGCTGAAATTCAAATAAAAAATGCAATACCTTTTGCAATAGCCTCAATGTAAATTAAATATCAAGAAATATATTTAACAAAATATGTGAGACATATGCAGGGAGAACTACAAAACACTAAGAAAAGAAATTGTAGAAGATGTAAACAGATGGAAAAATCTGCCTTGCTCATGGATTGATAGAATCAATATCTTTAAAACGTCCATACTACCTAAAGTGTTCTACAGAATCAATGCAATCCCTATCAAAGTACCATAACCATTCTTTACAAATATATAAAAAATAATTCTACACTTCGTATGGAACCAGAGAAGACCTCATATAGCCAAAGCAATCTTAAATATAATGAACAAACTGGGAGGTATCTGTCTACCAGACTTCAAACTGTACTACAAAGCTATAGTAACTAAAACATCATGGTATTGGCACAAGAACAGAGACATAGTCCTTTGGAAAAGAACTGAGAATCCACAGATGAAACCATCCACATATGGTAATCTAATCTTTGACAAAGCAGACAAAAATATACAATGGGGAAAATAATCTCTTTTCAATAAATGGTGCTGAGAAACTGGATAGCTACATGCAGAAGATTGAAACTGGATCACCACCTCTCACCTCTCTCAAAAATGAATTCAAGATGGATAAGTAACAAACCTACAGCATGAAACCTTAAGAATTCTAGAAGAAGATGTGGGGAAGACCCTTTCAGACATCAGCTTATGGAAAGAATTTTTGAAGAAGACCCCCAAAACAATCACAGCAGCAACAAAAATAAATAAATGGGATGTGATAAAATTAAAAACTTTGGCACAGCCTAGGAAACTATCAGTAGAGTGAATAGACAGCCTACAGAATGGGAGAAAATATTTGCTCTCTACACATCCGATAAAGGGCTCATAGAAAGAATCTATCTAGAACTCAAAAAATCAACAAGAAAAAATCAAACAACCCATCAATAAATGGATAAAGGACATGAGGAGAAACTATTCAAAGAGGATATAATACTGGCCAACAAACATATAAAAAATGCTCAACATCTCTAATCATTAGAGAAATGCAAATGAAAACCACAATGTGATATCACCTAACCCCAGTGAGATTCTCCTCTATCAAAAAATCCCAAAACAACAAATTCTGGTGAGGATGTGCATGACAGGAACACTCTTACACTGCTGGTGGAACTGCAAATTAGTGCAACCTCTGTGGAAAAGAATTTGGAGATACCTTGAAGAGCTAAAAATAGAAATACCATTCAATCCAGCAATAGCACTATTAGGCATCTACCCAAAAGGGCAAAAGCCATTTTAAGATAAAGACATCTCCACTTGGATGTTTATGGCAGCACAATTCACTATTGCAAGGATCTGTAAACAGCCCAAGTGCCCATCAATTTATGAATGTACTAATAAAATTTGGTATATATATACAATGGAATATTACTCAATTATAAGAAGCACCTGTGATCTGGAATCTCTTATATTTTCCTGGATGGTGCTTGAGCCCATCATCTGAAGTGAGTTATCACAAGAATGGAAGACTAGGCTCTACATGTGCTCGCCATCAAATTGGCACTAACTGATCAACACTAATGTGCTTACATAGTAATAATATTCTCCGAAGATTAGGGGGTTGTGGGGATAAACTCACTACTAATGGACATGGTGAGCATTGCAGAGGAGAAGAGCATGTCTCTAATCCTCACTTGGGTGAGGGAAAGATATAAAATGCAAACAAAATATTTGTACCCTCATAATATCCTGAAATGAAAATTAAAAAAAAAAAGTCCCAAACTATCAAATGCTGGCATGGATGTGGAGAGATTTTAACACTCTTACACTGATGGTGGGACTGCAAATTAGTACAACCCCTCTGGAAAGTCATTTGGAGATACCTGAAAGAGCTAAAAATAGAAATACCATTTGATCCAGCAACTCCACTACTAGACATCTATCCAAAGGGGGAAAAAAAGACATTCTACAATAAAGATATCTTCAGTCAAATGTTTATGGTAGTACAATTCACAATTTCAAGGATGTGGAGGCAACCCAAGTGTCCATCAACACATGAGTGGATTAATAAAATGTGGTATATGTATTCCATGGAATACTACTCCAGTATAAAAAACAATAGTGATCTAGCGCCTCTTGTATGATCCTTGATAGAGATTGATCCCATTCTTTGAAGTGAGGTATCACAAGGAGGGAAAAACATGTGCCGCATGTATTCTCCAACAAATTGGTACTAACTGTCAAACAGTAAGGTGTTCACATGGTAGTAATACTCATTGCATGCCAGTCAGGGTGGCAGGGTTGTGGGGTAAACCCACAACTAATGGAAGTGGAAAAATCTGTATGTGGAGGGAAATGCTTATAGCCCTAGCTTGGGTGTTGCAAATGTATTACATTTGACAAAAATGTTTGTACACCCATAATATTCTGAGTAATAAAAATAAGAAAATGTTTTATACACACACACACAATGGAATGCTATTTGCCCATAAATAGTAATCAAATTATGTTATTTGAAGCAGCATGGATGGAACAAGAGGTCATTATGTGAGTGGAATAATCTAATCACAGGAAGAAAATATCACATGTTCTTGTTCATTTGTTGGAGCTATGAAAGTTTATATCATGGTTAAAGAGAGTAGAATCATAGAGGCAGAGGGTTGGCAAGGTATGCATCTGCAGGGGTGAGGGAGATGAAGAGAGTTTGTTTAATGGGAACAAATATATATTTAGAACAAATAACATCTAATTTTGAATATCAGAGTAGGGTGATCAGAGTTAACAACAATGTATCGTATAATTTCAAAATAGCTAGAAGGGAGGACTTGAAATGTTAAGAACACATAGGAATGATTAATACTCAAGGTGATGGATACCCTAAATATCCAGATTTGATCATTATGAATTTAGCACATGTAACAAAATATTACATGTTCCATATAAATATGTATACACATGATAAATCAATAAAAGCACTCAAAAGTTAAACTGTAGATCTCATATAATACAATAGCACAAAGGTAAAAGGAAGCAATAAAGTACTTCTCAACAGGATTAACAGAACCACATCCCACATATCAATTCTAACAATCAACATGAATTGTTTAAATACACCATTCAAAAGTAATAGGCAGGCTGAATTGATGAAAAGAAAATAGAACCCAAGTATCTTCAGTCTCCAGGAAACACATCAAACCCACAAGTACTTGCACACACTCAAGATGAAGGGTTGGAAAAAAAATATTCCATGCAAACAGAAACCAAAAGAAGGCAGATGTAACCATTCTCATACCAGATAAAACTGATCTTAAATGAACAATACTAAAGAAAGAGAAATATGTCTATCATATAATGGTAAAGGGAGTAATTCAAAAAGAAGACATAGGAATCCTAAATACTTATGCACCTAACACAGTAGCACCCAGATTCATAAAGCAAACCCTACTAGATTTAAGCAAAGAGATAAAAAGTAGAATCATAATTTTTGGGGACTTCAACATTCCACTCATAGAACTGGACAGATCATCTAAGCAGAAAATAAATAAATAAACACTGGCCATAATGGAACTCTAGAACAAATGGGCCAAACAGATATTTACAGAACATTTTACCCAAAAACTACTGAATAAATATTCTTCTCATCAGCACATGAATCATTCTCCAAGATCGATCATCTCTTAGGCCACAGAACACATCTCAACAAATTAAAAACAATAGAAATCATGTATACCATGTATACCATGTATATTCTCAGACAACAGTGGAATAATATAAGAAATGAACTCCAAGGTAAACACTCAATTACACACAAAGTAATGCAAATAAAACAACCTGCTGCTGAATGACTATTGGGTCAATAATGAAATTAAGATGAAAATGAGAAATTCCTTAAACTGAACGAGTAAGGGGACATAAGCTACTAATATCTATGGTATTCAGCAAAAGCTGGCCCAAGGGGAAAAATTCATAGCCTTAAATGCCTACATCAAAAAGACAGAAAAATCACAAATTAAAATGTAATGACACTTATCAAGAAACTAGAAAAGGAAGAGCAAACTAAACCCTAAACAAGCAGAAGAAAAGAAATAACTAAGGTCAGAGAAGAACTATATGAAATGAAACAAAACAACAACAACAACAACAACAAAATACAAAGGATCAATGAAAAAAAAGTTGTTTCTTTGAAAAGCTAAACAAAATTAATAGATCTCTTCCTAGATTAAGCAGAAATAGAAGAGAAAGTACCCAAATAAGCTCAATCAGAAATGAAAAAAGAGACATTACAACTGATACCATAGAAACACAAAATATCATTTGTGAGTACTATGGAAATCTCTACAAATATAAACTCGAAAATGTAGAGGAAATGGAAAAATTCCTGGAAACACACGACCTCCCAAGACTCAACCAGGAAGACATAGAAAGCCTAAACAGACCAATAATGAGCGATGGGATTGAAGTTTTTAAAAAAATATCTTCCAAAAACAATAATAAAAAGGCCTGGTCCAGATGGATTTACAGCCAAATTATACCAGACATACAAAGAAGGGCTGGTACCCATACTGCAGAAATTATTCCATAGCAATCAAAAGGAGGAATCCCCCTGCAACTCAGTCTTTGATATCACTTAGATATAAAAACCAGGAAAGGACACACACACAAAAGAAAACTACAAACCAATATCCCTTATGAATATAGATTCAAAATCATCAATAAAATACTAGCAAAGTGAATTCAACAGCAAATTAAAAAAAAATAATACGCCATGGCCAAATCACTGCATCCCAGGCATGCAAGGATAGTTCAACAGACACAAATCAATAATTGTGATTCACCACATTTACAGAGCCAAAAACAAAGACCATATGATCCTCTCAATAGAAGCAGAAAAAGCATTTGACAAAATTCAGCACCCGCCATGTTAAAAACCCCCAACTAAATAAGCATAGAGGGAACATATTTCAAAATTACAAAAGGTATATATGACAAACTCAATGCCAACATCATAATGAATGAAGAAAAGTTGAAAGCATTTTCAGTAAGAAATGGAACAAGGTAACGGTGCTCACTGTCACTACTTCTATTCAACATAGTGCTGGAAGTCCTAACGAGAGCAATCTGGCAAGAGAAAGAAATCAAGGGTGTCAAAATCAGAAAAGAAGAGGACAAATTTTCTTTTTCACTGATGATATGATCTTATATCTAGAAAACCCAAAAGCGTCCACCAGGAGACTCCTAGAATTGATAAATAAATTCAGCAATTCTCAGGATATGAAATCAATGTACACAAATCAGTAGCATTCTTTACACTGAAACAGTTAAGCTGAGAGTCAAATCAAAGACTAAACACCTTTCAGAACAGCTACAATGAAAATAAAATACCAAGGAACACACTTAACCAGAGAGGTGAAAGATCTCTATCAAGAGAACTATGAGGAAAGAACTGAGGGTAGAACTCACAGATGACAGAAACAAATGGATAAATATATCATGATCATGGATTGGTAATATCAACATTGTTAAAATGTCTATACTACCCAAAGTGATTTTAGATACAATACAATCCTCATGACAATACCAACAAAATAATACACTGATCTAGAAAAAAAATAATTCTATGCTTCATATGGAACCAGAAAAGAGCCCAAATAGACTAAGCAATCTTAAGCAAAAGGAAAAAATCTGTATGCCTCATATGACTAGACTTCAAACTATACTACAAGGCTATAATAACCAAAACAGCATGCTATTGCCACAAAAATAGAAACATAAACCAATGGAACAGAACAGAGAGCACAGATATAAAACCATCCACATACAGCCAACTGATCTTTGCCAAAGAAGACAATAATATATTCTGGGGAAAAGAAGCAGTATTAAGTAAATAGTGCTGGGAAAATTGTATAGCCACATACAGAAGATTGAAACAGAATCCGTATCTCTCACCAGTGACATAAATTCATTCAAAATGGATAAAAGGATGAATTGTAAAGCATTAAATGATAAGAATTCTAGAAGAACATATTAGAAAATCTCTACTATATATCAGCCTAGGCAAAGACTTTATGAAGAAGACCCCAAAAGCAATCACAGCAACAACAAAAATAAATGGGACCTGATTAAATTAAAAAACTTCTGCACAGCCAAAGAAACAGTCATGAGAGAAAACAGACAACCTACAGAATGGGAAAAAATTTTTGCATGCTACAAATCTGATAAAGGACTGAGATAGTTAGAATATATTTAGAATTCAGAAAAATCAGCAAGAAAAAATCAAACAACCCTATCAAAAAGTGGGCAAAGGACATAAATAGAAATTTTTCAAAAGAAGACAGAAGAATGGCCAACAAACATATGAAAAAATGCTCAACATCTCTAATCATCAGGGAAATGCAAATCAAAACCACAATGAGATATCACTTAACTCCAGTGAGAATGGCCTTTATCAAGAAGTCCCATAACAATAAATGTTGGCATGGATGTGGAGAGACAGGAACACTCATACACTGCTGGTAGGACTGCAAACTAGGGCAACCTCTCTGGAAAGCAATATGGATATACCTTAAACAGTTTCAAGTAGACCTACCATTCGATCCAGCAATCCCATTATTGGGCATCTACCCAAAAGAACTAAAGACATTCTATGAAAAAGACATCTGTACCTGAATGTTTATAGCAGCACAATTCACAATCGCAAAGTTGTGGAAATAACTCAAGTGCACATCAATATATGAGTGGATTATTAAAATGTGGTATATGTATACCATGGAGTATTACTCAGCTATAAGAAATAATGGTGATATAGAATCTCTTACGTTCTCTTGGATGGAGTTGGAACCCATTCTACTAAGTGAAGTATCCCAAGAATGGAAAAATATGAAAATATCTTCTCACCATCAAATTGGTTTCACTGATCCTCACCTAAGAGCACATTTGGGAATAACACTAATCAGGTTTTGGGCAGATATAGGGGGGAGGTGATGGGTGTATACCTACATAATTGATGTGATGTGCACTGTCTGGGGAATGGACATGCTTGAAGCTCTGACTCGAGGGGGTGGGGGGCAAGGGCAATATATGTAACCTAAACTTTTGTACCCCCATAATATGCTGAAATTAAAAAAATAAAAAATAATAAAAAATAGGCATGGATGGATCATACCTTAAAATGATTGAAGTTATATATGATAAACCCATAGCCAATATTATACTGAATGGGGAAAAGTTAAAAACATTCCTACTTAGAACTGGAACCAGACAAGGTGGCCTACTATCTCCAGTTCTATACAATGCAGTGCTGGAAGTTCTTGCCAGAGAAATCAGACAAGAGAGGGGGATTAAGTTTGTTTGAATAAGTGCAGAAGTCAACCTCTAACTCTTTGCTGATGATGTAATATTATATCTAGAAAACCCTAGGAGTCTACTAACAGACTCCTGAAGTGATAAATGAATTCAGTAAAGTCTCAGGGTACAAAATCAATGCACACAAATCAGTGGCACTCATATACGCCAATAACAGTCCAGCCAAAAAATCAAATCAAAGATATAACACCATTCACAATAGCATCAAAGAAAACTAAATATCTAGGGATATATTTAAAAAAGGAGGTGAGAGACTTACATAAGGTGAACTATGAAACGAGATAAGAAATCACAGAAGATGTAAACAGATGGAAAACCCTAATGTGCTCATGAATTGGCAGTATGCATATTGAAATGTCCATGAATTACAGAATTAATGCAATCCCTATTAAAACATCATCAAAATTCTTTATAGATTTAGAAAGAAACATTATATTCTTAATAGGGAACCAGAGAAAACCTCGTATAGCCAAAGCAATCTTAAGCAAAAAGAAAAAATTGGGAGGTATCAGTCAACCATACTTCAAGCTTCACTACAACGCTATAGTAACCAAAACAGCATAGTACTGTCACAAGAACGGAAATATAGACCTTTGGAATAGGAATGAGAACCCAGATATAAAACCATCCTCATATTGTCATCTAATCTTTGTCAAAGAAGACAAAAGTATACAATGGGAAAAAGAATCCCTTTTAAATAAATGTTGCTCGGTAAATGGGATAATCTTATGCAGAGGATTGAAACTGGATCTCTACCTCTTACCTCTCACAAAAATCAAATCACAATGGATAGCAAACTTAAACCAAAGTCTTGAAACCTTAAGAATTCTAGAAGAAAATGTTGGGAAAACTCTTATAGGCATCATCCCAGGCAAATAATTTATGTAGAAGACCCCTCAAAGCAATCACAGAAGCAACAAGCATAAATAAATGGGACCTTATCAAATTAAAAAGCTTCTGCACAGCCAAGGAGACTATCAATAGAGAAAATAGACAACAAACAGAATTGTAGAAAATATTTGCATGTTATATATCTGATAAAGGGCTGATAACAAGAATCTATATAGAACTTAAGAAAATTAACAAGAAAAAGTTAAACAACCCCATCAAAAATAGGCAAAGGACGGGAAACAAAACTTTTTACAAGAAGACAGAATAATTGTTGGCAAACATATAAAAAAGTACTCAACATCTCTAATTATCAGGTAAATGCAAATCAAAACCACAGTGAGATATCCCCTAACTCCTGTGAGAATGGCCTTTATCAAAAATTTGCAAAACAACAAATGCTGACATGGATGTGAAGCGATAAGAACACTCTTATACTGCTGGTGGGATTGCAAATCAGTATAACCACTGTGGAAATAATTTGGAAGTATCTCAAAGAACTGAAAATAGAAATACCATTCGATGTAACAATCCCATTACTAGGCATCTACCCAAAGGAATAAAAGATATTCTATAATGAACACATGTTCACTAGAATGTTTATGGCAGCACAATTCACAGTTGCAAAACTGTGGAAACAACCCAAGTGCCCATCAATACATGAGTGGATTAATAAAATGTGGTATATGTATAGAATAATACTCATCTACAAGAGACAACGGTGAACTAGTACCTCTTGTATTATCCTAAACAGTGCTGGAGGCCATCCTTGAAAGTGAACTATCACAAGAATGGAAAAACAAGCACCACATAAACTCACCATCAGTTTGGTACTAACTGATCAACACTAAGGTGCTCACATGGAGGAAATATTCATTGTGTGCCAGTTAGGTGGGAGGGTGGGTCATAGACATGGGTAAACTAACAAGTAATGGATGCAGTGCACACTGTATGGGGGAAGGGCATGCTTGTAGCTCTGGCTTAGTTGAGGCAAAGGCGTTATGTATGACCAAAATGTTTGTACCCCCATAATATTCTGAAATATTTTAAAAATTCTTTCATCATAATTTTGCTGTTTTATTCATAAAAATCTTGTACATATATTATTAGATTTATGTTAACCATTTTTGCTGCAAAAGTGGTACTGTGACTTTTGTGGGGTTTTTTTGGGATTCAATACTTCACTGATGGTATTTAAGAAAGTGATTTATTTTTGCAGCTTAACCTTTTATTCTGCAACCTTGCTATAATTATTTTTATTCAAATAATTTTTTGTAGATCCATTCAGACTTTCTAGATAGATGATCATGTTATCTGAGAAGAAAAACTGCTTTATTTCTTCCTTCCCAAACTGAATATCTTTTACTTTCTATTTTTGTCTTACTAAATCAGCTAGGACTTTCCATTCTAATGTTAAAAAGGAGTGAAAAAGGAATATCCTTGAATTGTCTCTGATCCTTGCAGGGTCCATAGTTTGTCACTGTCAAGTATAATGTTAGACAGATTTTTTTCGTAGATGTTTTTATCAAGTTGGAATATTTTCCTTCTATTTCCAGTTTGCTGAGAGAATTTCTCATGAATGAGTGTTGGATTTTGCTAAATGCTTTTTCTTGATTTATTAATATAATCATGCATCTTTTTCTATTTAGCCTGTTGATGTGACAGATTACATAAATTAATTTTTCATGTTGAAACACTCTTACATACCTGGAATAAATCTGACATGGATTTTGGATTTCATTTGCTAATATATTATTGAGGATTTTTTGAATCTCTTTCATCAGAAATATTGGTTTGTAATTTGTATTTTTGCAATATCATTCATTTTGTATATTGTGTTTTTGCAGTAATTGGTCCATTTCATTTTATTATCTAATTTTTAAACATAGTTGTTTTCATAATGTTCTTTTATTATCCTTTTACTTGCCATGGAATCTATGATAATGAACACTTTTTAATTTTTGATATTAATAATTTGAGGTTTAGGTCTTTATCTTTTAGCTTGGCCAGAAGTTTTTTGATATCTTTAACTTTTCTTATTTTATTTATTTCAGAATGTTATAGGAGTACACATATTTTGTTTGCATAATTTGCTTTTGTACAGTTTGAGTCAAAGTTATAAGTGTGCCCTTCACCCAGTTAGTGTGCATTATTCCCTTTACGTGTGAATGTACCCATTCCCTCTTTTATCCTCCCACCTGCTTGATTTCCCTTGAGATTTACTTCCATACATACACATAATTGTTGATCAATTCGTTGCAATTTAGTATTGAGTACATGTGGTGTTTGTGTTTCCATTATTGTGATACTTCACTAAGAAGAATGCCCTCCAATTCCATCCAGGTTGTTACAAAAGAAACTAGATCACCATATGTTTATGGCTTAGCAGTACTCCAAAGAATACATATATCACATTTTATTAATCCACTGATGTATTGATGGGGATTTGGGTTGAGTCTACATCTTTGCATTTATAAATTGTTCTGCTATAAATATTCGAGTGCAAGTGCCTTTTTTATAAAATGTCTTATTTTTTATTTGGGTAACTAATTATAAGTGGGATTTCTGGATCAAATGGTATGTTTACTTTTGGTTCTTTCATGTATCTTCATACTAATTTCCACAGTGGTTGTACTAGTTTATTGTTCCACCAACTATTTATAGGGTACCTTTCTCTCTACATCCACACCAGCATCTGTTGTTTTGGGATTTTTTGATAAAAGTCATTCTAACTGGAGTAAGGTGATACCTCATTGTGGTTTGGCTATGCACTTTGTTGAGACACTGAGGAAAGAAATTGCAGAGGATGTAAACACATGGAAAACCATATCATGTGCATGGATTGGAAGAACCAACATTGTTAAAATGTCTATACTACACAAAGTGATTTGTAGATTCAATGCAATCCCCATTAAAATACCAACATTATTTTTTGCAGACATAGAAAAATAGTTCTACACTTTGTGTTGAACCAGAAAAGACACTGAATAGATAATGTAATCTTACATGATAAGAAAAAATCAAGAGACAACACTTTACCGGACTTCAAGCTATACTACAAGGCTATAGTAACCAAAACAGCATAGTACTGGCACGAGAACAGAGACATAGATCTATGAATCAGAACAGAATCAGATATCAATCCATCCTCATATATCCATCTGAACTTTTTCAAAGCAGACAATAACATACTTGGATAAAGAAACCCTATTCAATAAATGTTGCTGGAAAAATTGGATAGCCACATGTAGAAGGTTGAAACAGGATCCACACTTCTCACATCTCACAAAAATTAATTGATGATGGACAACAGACTTAAACATAAGGCATGATCCTATAAGAATTATAGAAGAAAATATTGTAAAAACTCCTGTAGATATCCTTCCTGGCAAAGAATGTGTGAAGGGCTCAAAGGGAATCACAGCAATAGCAAAAATAAATATAATAAATGGGACCTGATTAAATTAAAAAAGGTTTTGCAGAACCAAGAAAACAATCAATAGAGTGAACAGACAACCTACAGGATGGGAGAAAATATCTGCATTACATATATCTAATAAAGGGCTGATGACAAGAATATACAAAGAATTCAAGCAAATCAGCAAGAAAAGAATCAAGCAATACCATTAAAAAGTGAGCAAAAGATGTGAACAGAAACTGTTCAAAAGTAGATAGATTAATTTCCAACAAACACGTTGTAAAATGCTCAACATTTCCAATCATCAAGCAGATTTGTTTAATTTTTCAAAAAACTAGAATTTATTTTGTTGATACTTCTCTATTCCTCCTCCATTTTCAATTTCATTGATTTCTATTCTAATTTTATTACTTGTTTTGTGTATTATTTTGGATTTAATTTACTTCATATTCTATTTTATATTATTTATTTTACCATCCATTTCTCATTTTTATCTAGTTTCCTAAGGAAAAATCTGAAATTATTGATTTTATTTTTTTAAATATTTATATATATTTCATAACACTATGGGTATACAAATGTTTTGGTTTCCTACATTGCTTTGGTACCATTTGAAAAAAAGTTATAAGTGTGGCCACCATCACACAGATAGTGTGTATTTTACTCCTCAGGTGTGAATTTACCCATCCCATCTTTCCCCTCTCAGCTCCTTGATTTCCAATGAATGTTATTTCAATATGTGTACATAAGTGTTTATTAATTAGCTCCAATATAATGGTCAGTACATGTGGTGTTTGTTTTTCCATTCTTGTGATACTTCACTTACAAGAACGGTCTCAAGTTAAATCCAGGTTAATTCAAAAGGTATTAGTTCACTGTTTTTCATGGCTGATTAGTATTCCTTGGTATACCTCTATAACATTTTATTAATCCACTTATGTATTGATGGATACTTAAAGGTTGTTTCCACATCTTTGAAATTTTGAATTGGGTTGCTATAGCTCTAAACATTCGAGTGCAGGTGTCTTTTTTATAATTTTTTTCCTTGGGTAAATAATCAGTACTGTGAGTGCTGGATCAAATAGTATTTGTACTTTTAGTTTTTAGAGGTGTCTCAATATTACTTTTCATAGAGGTTTTACTAGTTTGAAGTTCCACCAGTAGTGTATGAGTTTTCCTATCTCTCCACATCCACACCAGAGTTTGTTGTTTGGGGACTTTTTGATAAAAAACATTCTCATTGCAGTTAAATAAAATATGATTGTGCTCTTTATTTGCATTTACCTGATGATCAGAGATATTGAGCATTGATAGTGCCTAGATTCATAGAGCAAATCCTACTTGATCTACACAAAATGATTTTTTTCTTGTTGATTCTCTTAAATTATTTATAGATTCTTGTTATCAGCCCTTTATCAGATGTGTAGAAAGCAAATATTTTCTCCCATTCTCTATGTTGTCTATTTGCTCCAATGATAGTTTGCGTGGCTGTGCAGAGGCTTTTTTATTTGATCAGGTCACATTTGTTTATATTTTTGCTGCTATGATTGCTTTGGGGATCTTCTTGATAAATTCTTTACCTAGACTGATATCTAAAAGAGTCTTCCCAACATTTTTTTCCAGAATCCTTAAGGTTTCACACCTTAGGTTTAAGTCTGTTATCCATCGTGCATTGATTTTTGTGAGAGGGGAGAAGCAGAGATCCAGTATCAATATTTTGCATGTGGATATACAGTTTTCACTGACACACTTATTGAATAGAGATTCTTTTCCCTGATGTATACTTTTGTCTGCTTTGTCAAAGATTAGATGACAATATAAGGATGGTGTTATATCTGGGATCTCCGTCCTATTCCAAAGGTCTTTATCTCTCTTCTTTTGCCAGCACCATGCTGTTTTTGTTACCATAGCCTTGTAGTAAAGTTTGAAGTCTAGCAGATTCATGTCTCCCAATTTGTTTTTTTTTTTTTTTTGCTTAAGATTGCTTTGGCTATACGAGGTCTTCTCTGGTTCCAGACAAAGCATAGAATTCTTTATTCTAAATCTGTAAAGAATGATGTTGGAAATTTTATAGGGATTGCGTCAATTCTGTAGATCACTTCAGGTAGCCTGGACATTTAACAGTATTGATTCTACCAATCTAGGAGCATGATAGGGATTTCCATCTGTATACATCTTCTACAATTTCTTTTCTCAGTATTTCATAGTTCTCCCCATATATATCTCTCACCTCCTTCTTTATATATATTCATAAATATTTAATTTTCTTTGATGCAATTGTGAAAGATGTTGTCTTTGATTTGATTTTTGGCCTGACTGTCATTGGCATATATGAATGCCCCTTATTTGTGCATATCCATTTTGTATCCTGAAACATTATTGAATTCATTCCTCAATTCCTGGAGTCCCTTGTTTGAATCCTTGTGATTTTCTAGATATAATAGCATATCATCAGCAAAGAGTGAGAGTTTGACCTCTTCTGCTGTCCCTATTTGGACATCTGTAATTCCCATCTCTTGTCTGATTGCTCTGGCAAGAACTTCCAGCACTATGCTGAACAGAAGTTGAGATAGTGGGCAACCCTGTCTGATTCCTGTTTTAAGACTGAATGCTTTCAATTTTTCCCCATTCAGTATCATATTGGCTATGGGTTTATCATGTATGTCCTTAATAATTTTAAGGAATATCCCATCTATGCCTATTTTGTTAAGGGTATAAGCAAAATGATAAAGAGCAGCTCTGTAATAGTGACAGATTTAACATCCCTCTGATAGAACAGGACAAGTCCTCCAAACAGAAAATAAAGATACAATGGACTTAAACAGAACTGTAGAACAAATGGACCTAACAGACATTTAGAGAACATTCTACCAAAAGAACTCTGAGTATTCATTCTTCTCATGAGCCCATGGAAAGTTCTGTAAGACTGATCACATGCTAGGTCATAAAACATGTCTCAACAAATTCAAAATATTAGAAATGATAACTTGCATCTTATCTACCTACAGTAGAAGAAAATTAGAAATCATCTCCAAGAGAAACATTGATCTTTACACAAAGTCATGGAAACTAAACAACTTACTGCTGAATGATAGTCACATCAGGGAGGAAATTAAGATGGAAATCAAAAGATTCTTTCAACTAAATGATAAAAGGGACACAATTTATCAAAATCTGTGGGATGCAGCTAAAGCATTCCTGAGAGGAAAATCCATAGCCATAAACGCCTACATCCAAAAGACAGAAAGATCACAAATCAACAAACTAATGAATCATCTCAAGAAACTGAAAAAGAATGAGCAACCCAGTCTCAAACCAACCATAAGAAAGACATAACCAAGATAAGATTAGTACTAAATAAAATCAATAACAAAATATCTATACATGAATTCAATGAAACAAAAAATTGAATCTTTGATAAGATTAAAAAAGTTGATAGGTTTTTCCCTAGATTAACCAAAGAAGAAAAGAAAGGACTCTACTAATCTCAGTCAGAAATGAAAAAGGAAAAATTACAACTCATAACACAGAATTACAAAATATCATCTCTAAATATTACAAAAATCTCTATGCACATAAATTTGAATACAGGGGGGAAATAGACAGATTCTTAGAAACACACAGCCTCCCTATGTTCAATCAGGAAGAAATAGAATTCCCAAACAGACTAGTATGAAGTACTGAAATAGGAGCATCAATAAAAAATATTCCAACAAAAAAAGTCCCAGACCATATCGTTTCACACCCGAATTTTATCAGACCTGCAAAGAACAGGTACCCATCCTGCAGAAATTATTCCATAACATCAAGACAGAAGGAATCTTCCCCAACTCACTTTACAAAACCAACATCACCTTGATAGCAAAGCCATGAAATGACTCAACAAACAAACAAACAAAAAACTGTAGACCTATATCCCTTATGAATACAGATGCAAAAATTCTCAATAAAACTCTCACAAAGCAAATTCAGCTGCTCATCAAAAAAAAAAAAAATAATCCATCACGACCAAGTGGGGTTCATACCAGAGATGCAGGAATGGTTCAACATATGCAAACATAGAAATGTAGTTCTCCACATAGATCATTGGTATAATTGGTATAATTTTTATTTTATTTTTTAAGTAAAACTTTTATTTTTTTATTTTTATGATTTATTTCTTACTTTCCAACATATGTATTCAATGCTATAGTTTTTTCGTAACCACTGCTTTCACTCCATTATACTAATTTTGATAAATTGTATTTTCATTATTATTATTCAAAATATTTAAAAAATTTCTCTTGAAAATATTTATTTTAGACTTTTGTTATTCAGATATGTGTTGTTTAATCTGAAGGTATTTTGATATTTTCCAGCTATGTTTGTTATATATTTGTAGTTTTATTTCATTGTAGTCTGAAAACAGACACTATAAGGTTTCTATTATTTTATAATAATTTTGTTTTAGTGTATTTTCTATTATTTAAATTTGGTTCAGCATTCCATAGTGTGTTTAGTGTGGCCCAGAATGTGGTATATATTGTGGAATGTTCTATGTAAGCTAGAGAATAATGTGTATTCTGCTGTTATTGCAAGAATTATTCTATAGATAGCAATTATATTCATTTGATTGATGTTGTAGTTGGCTTCAACTATATCCTTACAAATTTTATTTCTGCTAGATCTGTCCATTACTGATAGAGGAGTGTCAAAATCTCCAACTACAATAGTAGTTGTATCTATTTCTCCTTGCAATTCTATCAGTTTTGTGCTCATATGTTTGGATGCTCTGTAGTTAGGTGTGTGCAAGTTAATTATTGTTATGTCTTCTTAGAGAACTGAATGAAGCCTCATCATCAGGTAATGTCCCTCTTTATTCTTAACAATTTTCTCTGTTAATCAAAAATTAATATAGCTACTCCAGCTTTCTGTTGGTTATTGTTAACATGGTTTGTCTTTCTGTATCCATTTAATCTGGATATGTCTTTATAATCAAAGTGTATTTCTTGTGGATATTCGTATAGCTGCATTTTGTTCTATCTGATACACTGTGACAATCTGTATTTTAACTGGTGTGTTTAGTTCATTGATGTTTGCAGTGATTAATGATACATTTGAATTAATTTGTTACTGTTTTTTATTCTTTGCCTTAGTGCTGTGCTTCTATTTTTGTCTTCTAATTTTGTCTGCCTTTTGCATTTTTTTTAATTTCATAAATTTATGGAGTAGAAGTCTAATTTTATTACACACCTAGTGGTGAAGTTAGAGCTTTTAGTGCATACATCACCTGAATAACATACATTGTGCCCATTAAGTACTTTATCATAATCCTCCACCATCCTCCCCTCTCCCATATCCTGATATTTCCTAGTCTCCAATATCTGTCATTCCACACTCTATGTCCATGTGTACACAATAATTAGCTCTGACGTATAGGTAAAAAAAAAAAATACAATATTGGTCTTTCTGTATTGGAAGATAATGGCCTCCAGTTCCATCTATATTGGTGCAAAGGAAATTATTTTATTTTTTTACTACTGATCAGTGTTTCATTGTGTATGTATATCATATTTTCTTTTTTTATTTGAAAACTTTAATTTTATTTTCAATGTCCCTTAATTAAAACATCTTTATTAAATATTTTATATGTCTGCTATAAATCATTACTATTTATTAACTTTGTTTAAAATGCTATATACAGGTTTATCTTATCGCCACTGAAAATTGGTTCAGTAATCTTAAAAAGGTGCAATGAAGACTTAGATTTTTTTTCAGAATATCAGTTTCAGATTTTATCTACAAAAATCAAAGCATGCTTTGGTTAAGTGGAACTGCAAATACTGTGCACCACACCACTATGGCAAGAGACAGAAATGAACAAACAGAACACCTTACCGAAGAGGATGTAATATCTAAGATAAGGTGATTATTTAGTATTGTACACATTGGAGAGTATTAAAAACACAAGACAATGATAAAATATTCAGTAGATATTCTATGGAGTTGTCATAACTAAGGGATTAGTTAGAAGGTTCTTTTTAATTTGTTTTTAATTTCAGTGTATTATGGGGTACAAATGTTTAGGTTACACATATTGCCTTAGCCCCACCCGAGTCAGAGCTTCAAGCATGTCCCTCCCCCAGATGGTGCGCACCGCACCCATTAGTTGTGTATATACCCATCCCCTTCTCCCACCTCCCATCTTTCCAACACCAGATGAATGTTATTACTATATGTGTACTTAAGTGTTGATCAGTTAATACCAATTTGATGGTAAGTATATGTGGTGCATGTTTTTCCATTCTTGTGATACTTCACTTAGTAGATCGGGCCCCAGCTCTATCCAGGATAATAAGAGAGGTGCTAGATCACCATTGTTTTTGTGGCTGGGTAGAACTCCATGGTATACATATGCTACATTTTATTAATCCACTCATGTATTGATGGGCACTTGGTTTGTTTCCACCTCTTTGCAATTATGCTGGTATAAACATTCTAGTGCAGATGTTTTTTTTTATAGAATGGCTCTTTTCCTTTGGGTAGATGCCCAGTAGTGGTATTGCTGGATCAAATCATAGTTCTACTTGCAGTTCTTTGAGATATCTCCTTATTACTTTCCACAGAGGTTGTACTAGTTTGCAATCCTACAAGCAGTGTATGAGTGTTCCTGTCATATTTTCTTTATCTGATATTTTGATGGGAACTTAGGTTGATTTTATGTCTTTAGTATTATGAATAGTGCTGTCATAAATATTCTGCTTTGCAAAATCTTTTCAGTTTTATTACGTTCCATTTGTCCATTTCTGTTTTTATTGCTTTTGCATTTGATGTCCTAATCATGATATTCTTTTGCCTAGACCAGTGTCCAGAAGAGTTTTACTTCAGTTTTCTTCTAGTGTGTTTAAAGTATTACATGTACCTTTTTATCTATCTTAAGTTGATTTTTTTGTGTTATGAGAGAAAGGGGTGGTTCACTTTCTTTTTTCTGCATATGGAAACGTAATATTCCCAGGACCATTTATTGAAAAAGGTCTCTTTTCCACTATGTAGGTTCTTGTAAATTTTGGTAAAGATCAGTTGGGTATAAATATGCAGCTTTATTTCTGAGTTCTCTATTCTGTTCCTTTGGTATATGTGTCTATTTTTATGCCAGTTCCATGTTGCTTTTGTTACTATAGCCTTGCAGTATAATTTAAAATCTGGTCATGTGATGCTTTCTGCTTTGCTCTTTTTGCACAGGGTTGCTTTCACTATTAGCACTCTTTTTTAGTTCAGTATAAATTTTAGTATTCTTTTTCCTATTTATATGAAAATTCACATTGGTATTTTGAAAGGGACCATGTCATAGCTGTACATTGCTTTGGGTTGTAAGGATGTTTTAATTATATTAATTCTTCTAACCCAGGAGCATGAATTTTATTTGTTTGTATCATCTAAAATGTTTTATTCTTCATTGTATTCTGATTTTTTCCTTGTAAAGATCTTTCACCTCCTTTGTTAAGTATATTCCAATGTATTCTGTTTTATTTTATTTGTTTATTTTGTGTTAGCTATTGCAAATAGGGCTGCCTTCTTGATTTGGTTTCTCAGCTAGATTGTTGTTGATGTACAGAAATATTACTGAATTTGTATAATGCTTTTGTATCCAAAACTTTACTAAATCAATTTATCAAATCTAAGATGATTTTGGTGGTGTCTTCTTTTTTATTTCAAGCTATTATAGGGTACAATATGTTTTTTTGTTACAAGGATCACTTTTAAAATGCTTGAGTCAGGATTATAAGTGTGTCCATCACCCACATAGTGTTCAGCATACCTGTTAGGTAGGTTTTTATTCGCTCCATCTGCTTTTCCCCATGATTGATTTCCATTGAGTTATCCTTCCCTCTATGGACATAAGTGCACATTGGTTAGCCCCATTTAATAGTGAGTACATGTGGTGTTTGTCTTTCCATTCTTGTAATACTTCATTTAGGACAATGGTCTGCATTTCCATCTATATTATTGCAAAAGGCATTAAGTCATCCTTTTTCAAGGGAGAGTAGTATTACATGATACACATATACCACATTTTATTAATCCAGTCAGTAATTGATAGGCATTTGAATTGACTCCACATCTTTGCAATTGTGAATTGTGCTGCAATAAAGATTCAAGTGCAGGTGTCTTTTTGATAAAAATGACTTATTTTCCTTTGTGTAAATACCCAGTAGTGGGATTGCTGGATCAAATGGTAGGACTACTTTTAGTTCTTGGAGGAATCTCCAAATTGTTTTTCATAGAGGTTGTACTAATTTGCCATCCCACCAACAGTATGTAAGTATCCCTTTTTCTCTGCATCCACTGCAGTACCTATTGTTTTTAGACTTTTTATTAAACTCCATTCTAACTGGATTAAGGTAATATTTCATTTCATTTAGTTTTAATTTGCATTTTCTTGATGATTAGTGATGTTGAGCATTTTTTTCATATGTTTATTGGCCATTTGTCTTTATTCTTTTGAGAAGCTTCCATTCATGTCTTTTGGCCAATTTTTTTAATTTGTTTTATTTAAGCATATTATGGTGGTACAAAATTTAGGTTACATATATTGTCCTTGCCCCCCTCCCCCCCAAATCAGAGCTTCAAGCATGATTGCCTTTGGGGTCTTTTTGGTAAATTTTTTGCCTAGGCTGATATCTAAAAGAGTTCTTCCAACAGTTTACTCTAGAGTTTTTATGTTTTCATGGCTTACATTTAATTCTTTTATCCATCTTGAATGAATTTTTGTGAGTGATGAGACATAAAAATCCTGCTTCATTCTTCTGCATGTGGTTATCCAGTTATCTCAGCACCATGTATTGAATAGGGCTTCTTTTCCCCACTGTATCCTATTGTCTGCTTTGTCAAAAATCAGTTGGCTGTATGCAGATGGCTTTATGTCTGGGTTTTTTGCTATGTTCCATAGGTCTATGTCTTTATTTTTGTGTCAATATTATTCTGTTTTTGTTATGATAGTCTTGCAGTATAGTTTGCAGTCTGGTAATGTGATGCCTCCATATTTATTTTTTCCTATTGCTTAAGATGTCTTTGGCTATTCAGGCTCTTTTCTGGTTCCAAAATGAAGCATAGAGTTATTTTTTCTAAATCTGTTAAATATAACGTTGGTACTTTAATGGGGATTGCACTGATTCTGTAAATCACTTTGGGAAATATGGAGATTTTAACAATGTTGATTTTACCAATCCATGAGCGTCATCTGTTTTTCCATTTCTTTGTCTCACCTTTGATATCTTTCCTCAATGCCTTGTAGTTCTTTTTGTAGAGTTTGTATCTTCTTTGGTTAAGGACATTCCTAGGTATTTTATTTGCTTTGTTGCTTTTGTGAATGTTATTGAGTGCTTGATTTGAGTCTCAGCTTCACTGTTATTGGCATAGGGGAATGCTACCGATATGTGTACATTGATTTTGTAACTTGAGACTTTCCTAAATTTATTTATCAATTCCATAAGTCTTCTAGTGGAATCTTTGGGGATTTCCATATATAAGATTATATCATCAGCAAAAAGTGATAGTTTCACCTCCTCTTTTCTGATTTGGATATCCTTAATTTCTTTCTCTTACCTAATTTCTGACTAGGACTTCAAGGACTACTTTGAGCAGAAGTGGTGATAGTGGGCATCCTTGTTTTGTTCCAGTTCTTAGGGGGAATGGTTTCAATTTTTCCCCATTCAGTATGGTGCTAGCTGTGGGTTTCTCATGCATGGCTTTTATAATTTTAAGATATGTTTTTCCTATGTCTAATTTTTAAAGGGTTTTTACCATGAAATTTTGCTGAACTTTGTTGAATGCTTTTTCTGCATCTATTGAGAGGATCATATAATCTTTGTTTTTGTTTCTGTTCATGTGGTTGATCAAATTTATTGATTAAATAAGGATAAATTATCCTTGCATCCCTGGGATGAAGTCAACTGGTTTCAGTGGGTTATTTATTTATTTATTTATTTTGGTGTGCTGTTAAGTTTCATTTGCTATTATGTTATTGGGAATTTTGGCATCTATATTCTTAAGGGATATTGGTGTATAGTTTTCTTTTTTTGTTGTGTCCTTTCCTGGTTTTGGTATCAACATGATATTGGCTTCATAGAATGAATTGGGGGGGATTCCCTCCTTGTCGATGTTATGGAGGTGGAATCTTTATTCCATGTTTTTGAGTCTTGTTTCCATGCTTCAGACTACTTTGAGCATTTCTTGTTGGGCAAGTCTTGTGGTAACAAATTCCCTTAGTGTTTGTTTGTCTAAGAAAGACTATCTCTCCTTCATTTATGAGCACTAATGTTTTTGGATATAAAATTATTGGCTTGCATTTTTTCCAGGACTTTGAAAATGCCATACTACTCTCTTCTGGCCTTTAAAGTGTCTGCTGAGAAGTCCACTGTTCATTTGATGAGGTTTCCTTTATTGGCGACTAGACACATTTCCTGTGCTGATTTTAAAAATTTTTCCTTCATTTTCACTTTAGACAGTTGGATGATAATATGTTGTTGTTAAGTCATTTTTGCAATGTATTTTAATGGGGATTGTTGGGCCTCTTGAATCTGGATGTCTAAAGCTCTTACTAGACTTGGGAAGTTTTCATCATATATTTTCTCAGTTTTTCTAAAATTTTTGATTATTCTTCTACTGGAAATACCAATAATTTGTAAGTTCTGCTGCTT
>MPIZ01001629.1:257695-285241 GCA_003258685.1 Prolemur simus | reverse complement strand
AAAAAAAAAAAAAAAAAAAAAAAATGAGTTAAAACTGGACTTCATTTAAATTAGAAACTTCTCCTGGAAAGACACCCATAAGGGACTAAAAACACAAACCACATGCTGGGAGAACTAATTGCAAATAGCATACCTGATAAAATGCAAAGGACTTTTTGGCAGAGGTGCAAATACAATTCAATGGGTACATGTATGACATTTTGTGTGTGTGTGTGTGTGTGTGTATGTGGGTGTGTGTAAAGTAGATAAAACTGGGTAAATAATTTGAATATACACTTCTTCCAAGAAGATATGGGAACATCAGTAAACATGGAAAAATTTCTTCTTCATCATTTGTCATTAAGAAACTGAAAATAAAAACCCCAGTGAAACACCATTATATATCTAATTAAAGGGCTTAAAAGAATAAGACTCACAATACAAAGGTGTTGGTAAAGATGTGGAATGGATTAACTACCTGGAAAACTAGAAACTTTCTACATTGATTGCAAGAATGTGAAATGGAATAACATCTTTGCCAACAATTGGGCCATTTCTTATAACGTTAAAATTACATATATTGTTATATAATCCAGGAGTTACACTCATAGATATCTAACAAAGTCAAATAAATACATATGTCCACATAGAATTTTACAAAAATGTTTGTAACTGTATTATTAATAACAGCTCAGGAGCAGAAACATACCAAATGTCCATCAATAGCTGAAAAAATAAACAAAAGATTCCTTTCCCCAGTGTATGTTTTTGTCTGCTTTGAAAAGATAAGATGGGTATATGAGGATGATTTTATATCAAGGTCCTCAGTTCTGTTCCATTCGTCTATGTCTCTGTTCTTGTGCCAGTACAGTGCTGTTTTAGTTACTATACCCTTGTAGTATAACTTGAAGTCTGGTTAATTGATGCCTTCCAATTTGTTCTTTTTGCTTAAGGTTGCTTTTGCTATACGGGGTCTTCTCTGGTTCCATACAAAGCATAGAAGTATTTTTTCTAGATCTGTGAAAACTGATATTGGCATTTTAATAGGGATTGCATTGAATCTGTAGATCACTTTGTGTAGTATAGACATTTTAACAATGTTGATTCTGCCCACTCATGAGAATGGTATGGTCTTCCACCTGTTTACATCCTCTGATATTTCCTTCCTCAGTGTCTCATAGTTCTCCTTGTAGAGGTCTTTTACCTGCTTAGATAATTTTATTCCTAGATATTTTATTTTCTTCGTTGCTATTGTGAAGGGTATTGGGTCTTTGATTTGGTTCTCAGTTTGACTGTTGTTGGCATATAGGAATGCTACCAATTTCCGTACATTGATTTTGTAACCTGAGACCTTGGTGAATTTGCTTATCAATTCCAGTAGTCTGATGGCAGAATCTTTAGGGTTTTCTAGATATAAGATCATATCATGAGCAAAGAGTGATAGTTTGGCCTCTTCTGCCCCCATTTGGATGCCATTGATTTCCTTCTCTTTTCTGACTGCTCTGGCTAAGACTTCTAACACTAAGTTGAATAGAAGTGGTGACAGAAGGCAACCTTGTCCGGTTCTAGTTCAAAGTGCGAATGCCTCCAATTTTTTCTCATTCAGTATGATGTTGGCTGTGGGCTTTTCATATACGGCTTGTGTCATTTTCAAGTAAGTCTCGTCTATGCCCATTTTGTTAAGTGTTCATATCATAAAAGGGTGTTGAATTTTGTCCAGTGATTTTTCTGCATTTATTTAGGGGATCATATGGTCACTGTTTTTGCTTTTATTTAAGTGGTGAATTACATTTATAGATTTGTGTGTGTTGAACCATCCCTACATCTCTGGGATGAAGCCCATTCAGTAATGATAGATTATTTTTTTGATAAGCACCTGAATTCAGTTTGCTAGGATTCTGTTGAGAATTTTTACATCTATATTCATAAGGGATATTGTTATGTAGATTTCTTTTTTGTTGTTGTTGTGTCCTTTCCTGGTTTTGGTATCAGGGTAATGTTGACTTCATAAAACATGATAGGAAAATCCTTATTTAATAAATGGTGCTGGGAAAATTGGATAGCCACATGTGGAAGACTGAAACAGGACCCACACCTTTCACCTGTCATAAAAATCAACCCACAGTAGATAACAGACTTAAACCCAAGGCAAGAAACTATAAGAATTTTAGAAGTAAATGTGGGAAAAACTCTTATAGACATTGGTCTAGGCAAGGAATTTATGAAGGAGACTCCAAAGGCAATCAAAGCAACAACAAAAATAAATAAATGGGACCTGATCAAATTAAAAAGCTTCTGCACAGCCAAGGACACTATCATGAGAGCAAAGAGGCAATCTACAGAATGGGAGAAAATATTTGCATGTTACAAATCCAATAATGGGTGCATAACTAGAATCTATATAGAACTCAGGAAAATCAGCAAGAAAAAATCATCCAACCCTATCAAAAAGATAAATGCAAATCAAAACCACAATGAGATATCACATAACCCCAGTGAGATTGACCTTTATCAAAAAAACCGAAAGCAACAAATGCTGGCGAGGATGTGGAGAGATAGAAACACTCTTACACTGCTGGTGGGACTGAAAATTAGTGCAACCTCTGTGGAAAAGAATTTGGAGATACCTCAAAGAACTAAAAATAAAAATATAATTTGATCCAGCAATAGCACTATTAGGCATCTACCTCAAAGAACAAAAGGAATTCTATAATAAAGACTTTTCTGCACCTGAATGTTTATTGCAGCACAATTCACTATCACAAGGATGTGGAAACAATGTCTCAAATCATGGTTTGGGTATATAGCGAGGCCATAACATGTAACCAAAATGTTTGTACCCCATAATATCCGGGAATAAAAAAAAATAAATACAATAATTTTAATGAAAAAAAGTGAGCAAGTGATGTGAACAAAAACTTTTCAAAAAAAGATAGATTAGTGGCCAAAAAACATATGAAAAAATGTTTAACATCTCTAATCATCAGGGAAATGTAAATCCAAACCACAATGAGATATCACTTATCACCAGTGAGAATGGCCTTTATCAAAAAGTCCCAGAATGATAAATGTTGGCATGGATGCTGAGAGATAGGAACAGTCATACACTCCTGGTGGGACTTCAAACTAGTACAACCTCTCTGGAAAGTAATATGGAGATACCTCAAAGAGCTATGAGGAGAACTACCATTTGGTCCAGCAATCCCATTACTGGGCATCTACCCAAAAGAACAAAAGACGTTCTATAAAGAAGACATCTGCACTAAAATGTGTATATCAGTACAATTCACAATTGCAAAGATGTGGAAACAACACAAGTGCCCATGAATACATGAGTGGATTAATAAAATGTGGTATATGTATATGATGGAGTTCTACTCACCACAAAAATCAATGGTGATATAGCACCTCTTGTATTATCCTGGATAGAGCTGGAACCCATTCTACTCAGTGAAGTATCCCAAGAATGGAAAAGCAAGCACCACATGTACTCACCATCAAATTGGTATTAACTGATCAACACTTAAGTGTACATATAGTAATGATATTCATCTGGTGTTGGGCAGATAGGAGGGGGGAGTAGGTGATGGGTATATACACACCTAATGGGTGAGGCGCACACCATCTGGGGGAAGGACATGCTTGAAGTTCTGACTTGGGTGGGGCAAAGACAATATATGCAATCTAAACATTTGTACCCCCGTAATATGCTGCAATAAAAAAATAAAAATAAAGAAAATATAGTATATATTCACCAAAACTACTACTCAGCAACAAAATGGAATGAATTACTGATACCTGGAATAATATGGGTGAGCCTCAATAACATCATGCTAAATAAAGTAAGTCAGATAGCAAAAGGTACATAATGTATGACATCCTTTATATAACCATATTTTTTTTCATTTATATAACTTTTGTATAATGGTTCTAGAGAAGACACAATTCTTGTGACAGAAAGTGTATCAGTGGTTGACTGGGACCAAGAGAGAGAGCATGAATTGAATGTCAGAGAGTACGAGGCAACTTTTTGAGATGATACAGGTGTTTTATTTTATTTCTTATCAAAACTTTACTTATGCATTTATATATTTTGCTTCAAAATATCATGGGGGTATAGATGCTTCAGTTATGTACACTCAGTTTGCTAGTATTTTCTTTATTATCTTGAGTATTTTTGCATCTTATGTTTATAAGGGATATTGGTCTGTAGTTTTCTTTGTTTGTTGTTGTGTCCTTTCCTGTCTTTGGTACCAAGGGGATATTGGCTTCATACAATGAGTTACAGAGAAGTCCCTCCTTCTCAGTGCTATGAAATAATTTTGATTGTATAGGTTCCAGTTCTTCTTTTAGGTAAGGTAAAATGTGGCTATGAATCCATCTGGTCTGGGGCCCTTTTGTTGGTTGGGAAATTTTTTATTGCTGCTTCAATCTCACTACTTATCATTGATTTGATAAGGATTTCTATCTTCCTGATTCAGGCTTGGGAAATTTATGTTTCCAGGAATTTATGCATTTCTTTGACATTTTTCAGTTTGTTTTTGTAGAAGTTTTGGTTGTATTAATGGATGATTTTTTGTATTTCTTTGGTATCAGTTTTAATGTCTCCTTTTTAATGTCTGACTGAGCTTATGGGAGTACTTTTTCTTCTATTTCTTGTTAATATGGATAGTGACCTATTGATTTTGTTTATCTTTTTAAAGAAAGTTCTTTTTGTTTCTTTGATCTTTGTATTATTTTTCTAGTTTCCATTTGATTTAGTTCCGCTCTGAGTTTCTTTCTTTTATTCTGCTGGATTTGGGTTTGGTTTGCTCTTCTTTTTCTAGTTCCTTGACATGTGACATTAGGTTGTTAACTTGTGATCTGTGATTTTAATATAGACATTTAAGGTTATGAATTTACCCCCTAGGATTGCTTTTACTGTATCCCATAGATTTTGAAATTCCATGTCTCTTTTGTCATTCAGTTCAAGGAATCTTTTTATTTCCATGTTCATTTTACCATTAATCAAAGGATCACTGAGCAGTAAATTGTTTAATTTCCAAGATTTTGTGTTTGAGTGTTTTTCTTTGTATTTATTTCTAGTTTTATTCCATTGTGATTTGAGAATGTTCATGGTATGGATTCAATTTTTAAAAATTTTCTGAAACTTCTTTTGTGGCCTAATTTATAATCAATTTTGGAAAATTTCTTATTTGCTGGTACAAAGAATATATATTCAGTAGACTTTGTGTAGAATGTTCTATAAATGTCTGTAGGCTGATTTTTTGTAGAGTCCTGTTTAATTTCAATGTTTAAATACAGAAGTCTTCTGTTAGCCTGATGGGTTTTCCTTTGTATGTTACTTGTTGCTTTCATATTGCAGCTTATAGAATTCTCTCCATCCTTTTGACTTTGGCCAGGTTAATGACTATGTGTCTTGTAGATGTCCTATTTGCTATGAATCTTCCCAGTGTTCAGTGACCATCTTTATTTTCTGGATATCTGAATATCTGGCAATACCCGGGAAGTTTTCCTCAGTAATTCCCTCAAATAGGTTTTCCATGCCTTTTGCTTTTTGTTTCTCTCCTTCAGGGATGCCTATAACTCTTATATTGGCCAACTTTGCATAGTGCTATATCTCTCTAAGCGAATTTTCATTCTTCTTTATTATTTCTTTTTTAATGCACCTTTGACTGACTGGGTTGGTTTGAAAGCCTTGTCTTCAGGCTCTGAAATTCTTTATTCTGCTTGGTCTAACCCGTTGTTGATGCTTTCTGCTGTAATTTGAAATTCCCATAATGACTCTTTCACTTCTTTAAGTTCCATTTTTTATGTTGTCTATCTCTTTAGGGAGTTTAAACAGTTTTTTTTTTTTTTTTTTCATTCATGTCCTGAAATACTTTTTTGGCTTGTTTGTGCTGCTTTTCAACTTTCTTTTCAATCCCATTCATCTTATTTTCCATCTTTGTTCTGAATTCCATTTCTGACATTTTGACTATTTTTTGTAGATTGGGATCCATTGATAGAGACCTATTGTAATCCTTTGTGGGTGCTGAAACAGCTTGTTTCTTTTTTTTTTTTTTTTCATGTTATCAGCACTATTATTCTGGTTCCTTCTCATGTGAAATCTCTTCTATCAGCTAAAGACAGATAATCTTGTAGTGTACCTGTTCTTCCCTGCTGAGCACATATTCTACTTCGAGTGCTCTTGTGCTACTCTGAAGGTTGACCCAACCCAAGATGGGCAGATGTCTTGTAAGCATTTGACACTGTTGCTCTCCTGCCTCACTGTTCCCCTGTGGTTGTCACTAGCAATCCTGCATTGCAGAGTGAGTGAATGTCCCATGTAGTTCTGTCAGCAGTGGTGACTGTCAGCCAGAGCCAGCTTGAGTGCTGCTCCACTCAGATCTGTAGGCAGCTGTGTTTGTCAGCCTGTGCTGAATTGAGCACAGCCCAGTGCATTTTCATGGGTGATGGTAATTGTCTTCCCATGCTGGCTTGGGAGTTGCCCACTCAGATCCACAGACAGCAGCATTTGTCAGCTGTATACTGACTTGAAGGCAGCTCCAACCATGCCCCCAAGTGTTGGTGATTATCACCACATGCCAGCTTGAGAACTGTTTGCTTAAGCCTGCTGGCAGTTGTGTTTATTGGCCCTTGTGGCTTGAGCATAGCCCCACCCACACCTATGGGCAGTGATAGTTGTCAAACCACTTTACCTGAGAGCTGCCGTGTTTAGATTCTCTGTGTGACACATTTGCTGGTCAAGTCAAATATTTTTTAATAAGACTTCAAATGCACAAATCATAAAGTTAAAAATTTTAAAATAGAATTACATCAAAATTTAAAATTCTATCTTTTTATGAAAGCAATGTTAAGATAATGAAAAGATGAGCCACAAACTAGAAGAAAATATTTTTAAAATATATATCTGATAAAGGACGTGTATCTAGAGCATATAAAGATTTCCTACTTGTAGCCCATAAATTTATATAAATTTAATAGACAGTGATCAAACAATTCAATATAAAACATGAGCAAAGATGTGAACAGACATGAAAACAAAAACAAGATATGGCAAATAAGCAGATAAAATGTATTTAACATAATTATTTATCAGGGAAATATAAATTAAAACCACGATGAAACATCACATTATGCTAACTACAATGGTCAAAATAAAAAAAAAAAAAAAAAAACCTCTTTTGAGAAATTTCTATTCATGTCCTTTGACCACTTTTTGATAGGGTTGTTTGATTTTTTTCTTGCTGACTTTCCTGAGTTCTAAATAGATTCTAGTTATCAGTCCCTTATCGGATGTGCAGCATGCAAAATTTTTTTCCCATTACAAGATAGAAGAATGGCTAACAAGCATATGAAAAAAATACTCAACATCTCTAATTATCAGGGAAATGCAAATAAAAACCACAATGAGATAGCACTTAACTCCACTGAGAATGACCTTTATCAAAAAGTCCCAAAATAATAAATGTTGGCGTGGATGCAGAGAGACAGGAACACTCATACTGCTGGTGGGACTGCAAACTAGTGCAACCTCTGTGGAAAGCAATATGGAGATACCCTAAACAGATACAAGTAGACCTACCATTTGATCCAGCAATCCCACTTTTGGGCATCTACCCAAAAGAACAGAAGACATTCTATAAAAAAGACACCTGTACCCGAATATTTATAGCAGCACAATTCACAATTGCAAAGATGTGGAAACAACTGAAATGCCCATCAATACATGAGTGGATTAGTAAAATTTGGTATATGTATACCATGGAGTATTACTCAGCTATAAGAAATAATGGTGATATAGAATCTCTTAGGTTCTCCTGCATAGAGTTGGAACCCATTCTACTAAGTGAAGTATCACAAGAATGGAAAAATAAGCACCACATATACTCACCAGCAAATTGGTTTCCCTGATCATCACCTAAGCGCACACTTGGGAATAACACCAATTGGGTGTCGACAGATGTGGGGGGTTGGGGGAGGGGATGAGTGTATACCTACATAGTAAGTGTGATGTATACTGTGGGGGGAGTGGACACACCTGAAGCTCTGACTCAGGGGCGTGGGGAGGCATGGACAATATACATAACCTAAACTTTTGTACCCCCATAATATACTGAAATAAAAAAAAAATGCCTCAACCACCAAATGTTGGCAACAGTTTGAAGAAACTAGCACCCTTAGGATACCTTAAACAGATTCAAGTAAACCTACGATTTGATCCAGCAATCCCATTATTGGGCATCTACCCAGAAGAACAAAAGTCATTCTATAAAAGAGACATCTGCAGCTGAATGTTTATAGCAGCACAATTCACAATTGCAAACATGTGGAAACAACCCAAATGCCCATCAATTCATGACTGGATTGGCAAAATGTGGTATACGTATACCATGGAATATTACTCAGGTATAAGAAATAATGGTGATATGGCATCTCTTTGGTTCTCCTGGAAAGAGTTGGAACCCATTCTATTAAGTATCCCAAAATTGGAAAAATAAGCACCACATGTACTCACCAGCAAACTGGTTTCCCTGATCATCACCTAAGTGCACATTTGGGAATAACACCAATTGGGTATCGGACAGAGGTGGAGGCTGGGGGGAAGGGATGGTGTATACCTACTTGATGAGTGTGATGCACACTCTCTGGGGAATGGACACGCTTGAAGTTCTGACTGGGGGGATGGTGGGGACGGGATGGGTTCATACCTACATGATGAGTCCAATGAGCACTGTCTAGGGAATGGACATGCTTGAAGCTCAGACTCGGGGGGATGGGGGGACATGGGCAATATATATAACCTTAACTTTTGTACCCCCGTAATGAGCTGAAATAAGAAAAAAATAAAAAAATAAATAAAGGAAACTAATCGTAAAACAGAAAAAAAAAAGAAAAAGAAAGAAACTAGCACCCTTATATATTGCTTACAGGAATATTAAATAGTGAAGCTATTTTGGAAATGATTTGGTGATTTCTTATGAAGTTAAATATACACTAATCATATGACCAAACAAACCCATCCATAGGTATTTACCTGAAAGAAATTAAAATCTATGGAGAAAAGATTATCTAAGAATGAGAGTCAGGTTGGTGTTGGAAGTTGTGTCTTCAGTGAAAATTGATCAAAAATGAAAATGTTTCTAGCTAAGGGAATGTGCTGAGCTACTAACACCTCAGTGTGAATGAGATTATCTTATCATTGTCCTTTGTGGGCAGAAGTCATTTTAGTGGAATAAATGTGAAAATCTCTCAGATAGACATGTGTTTTAAGCATGTCTATGCTACTTACTGACTGTATGATGTTGGGCAAATTAATGACCCTTTGTGATCCTTAGTTTGTAAAGTGGGGAATATAATGGTACTACTTTATAAGATTTTTCTGAGGATGATATCAATTGAAACTACTGGCAGTTAATATTTATGGAGTGCTTAAAATGTGACAGGTCCTGAGCCAAACACCAACCACGTACACTTTTATGAATACTTTGAAACAACTGCAAGGGACAAGGATTCCACTTTGGACATTGATAAAAATCAGAGAAGGGAAAACTGCTGGATTTGGTATACAGTAACTTTGAGAAGAGTCTACACTGGACACTCAGAAAATGTCGAAAACACTCATCTCACTTGGCTTCACTGAAAACAATGATTGTAGCTTTTGCTCACCCATATGGAATTTTTCGTAATTACTTTTCTCTCATCATCTATGCTGACTGAATAGTGATGATATGGATGTGGGGAATTATAAACACTGTTACACAAAAAGAGATATATCAATATTATGGCTAGTTGCTCAGTTGGGCGTCTCAGAATGGCAGAAACTTGGTAAGTTACCTCCTCTAATACCACTATTAATGTTAGTACAATTACTACTACTATTATCATTAGTAGCATTAACTGCCATTTTTAATATAATTGTTATCCCTCCACCATTTCAGAAGTTACAGTTAGCATCCCCTTTAACCATGTGAGGCAGCAGATTTTCAGTTGAGGAAATAAAGCTTTAGCAGAGTAGGTAACTTGCTCAAGATCTCACAGGGTTATGTGGTAAAGGGAGATTCACACACATGATTATCATTTTTATTAATTAATTAATTTCAGAATTGTATGGGGGCACACACATTTTGGTTACATAATTTGCTTTTGTACAGTTTGAGTCAAAGTTGTAAGTGTGCCTTTCATCTGGTTAGTGTGCATTGTACCCATTAGGTGTAAATTTACCCATCCTTTCCTGCTGCCTCCCACCTGCTTGATTTCCCTTGAGTTTTACTTCCATAAGTGCATGTAAGTGTTGATTGATTAGTTCCAATTTAGTATTGAGTACACGTGGCGTTGTTTTTCACTTCCTGCGAAACTTCAGTAGGAAGAATGATCTCCAGTTCCATCCAGGTTAGAAAACAAATTAGTAAAGTCTCAGGATCCAAAATCAATGCACACAAATCAGTGGCATTCATATATACCAATAACAGTCAAGCTGAAAATCAAATAAAAAATTCAGCACCCTTCACAATAGCTTCAAAGAAAATTAAATATTTCATAATATATTTAAAAATGTGGTGAGAGACATATATAGGGAGAACCATGAAACACTGAGAAATAAAATTGTAGAAGATGCAAATAGATGGAAAAGTCTACCATGCACATGGATTGGGATTGGCAGAATCAATATTGTTAATATGTCCATACTACCTAAAGTGATCTACATAATTAATGCAATCCTTATAAAAGTATCATAATCATTTTTCACAGATCTAGAAAAAATAATTCTATGCTTTGTATGGAACCGGAGAAGACATCATATATCCCAAGCAATCTTAAGCAAAAAGAACCAACTGGGAGGTATCAGTATACCAGACTTCAAGCTGTACTACAGGGCTATATTCACCAAAACAGCATGGTACTGGCACAAGAACAGAGATAATAGACTTATGGAACAGGACTGAGAAACCAGATATTAAACCATGTGCATATTGTCATCTAATCTTTGACAAAGCAGACAAAAATATACTCTGGGGAAAAGAATCTCTATTCAATAAATGGTACTGGGAAAATTGGATAACCACAAGCAGAAGATTCAAACTAGATCCTCACTGCTCACCTCTCATAAAAATCAACTCATGATGAATAACAGACTTAAACCTAAGGCACGAAACCATAAGAATTCTAGAAGAAAATGTTGGGAAGACTCTTTTAGACATTGGCCTAGGCAAAGAATTTATTAAAAGACCCCCAAAGCAATCACAGCAGCAACAAAAATTAATAAATGGGACTTATCAAATTAAAGTCTTCTACATAGTTAAGGACACAATCAATAGAGTGAATAGAAAACCTACAGAATTGGAGAAAATATTTCCTTGCTATTCATCTAATAAATGGCTGATAAACAGAATCTACAAAGAAATCAAGCAAATCACCAAGAAAATATTAAACAACCCCATTAAAAAGTGAGCAAAAGACATGAACAGAAACTCCTTAAAGGAAGATAAATAGCTAATAAACACATGAAAAAAATGTTGAGCATTTCTGATCATCAAGGATTATTATTTATTATGTCAGTGATTCATTTAGTCAGTATTTACTAAATATCTTCAATTTTCCAAGTATTTGGAATCCAATAATGCATAAGGCATTCAAGAACCATGCTCTCATGAAACTTTTTACATCCCTTAATTATTGGGCTGTATTACCTCCCAAGAGCCTTGACTTTAATTTGCATATTTTATCTTTTTTACTCAGTCATTTCATATTGCATTGATTGAAAAAACAGACTGCTGGTTTATTTACTCTGTAAGATATAAACTGGTGATATAACTTGTATTGGATATATTTGCACACTTTTCAATGGATACATTTACCTGGGAGAACAAATTAGATCAGAAAGTTGATAAGTATGGAATAAAAACGATGGGGTTTTCTCAAAAAAAGATTTTATTAAATAAGAGTACTTGGATTACTATTTATTCTGGGGATATTTCTTTCTGAGTATCTGGTAATGCATACAAACTATAGAAATATGTTCATTTTTTTCTCTCTTTTTTCTAAACTCCATGTAGATTATTTCTCTGTTGGCAAGTCATTATCTCAGTCAGGTTATATTATAATTGATTAGACTGCAGCATTCTTTAAGTTCCAGCTTAATTACCATGCAGTCCTAAAGATAGAGTTTGGAATAATTGAGAAACATTATGGTCTCTTGATGAGACACTCAGCTCTTCTTGTAACCATGCTGTAGTCTCCGTAATACTACATTTGTGGAGATCTTTTGTGGGGGCGGGAGAGAAAAGAATTTATTCCTTTTTGCTATTTCTGTTAGAGCTACATTTTCTGGCCTTTCACTACAATTCTGAGTGTGCTTTTACTTTGAAACCTTTTCCCCCTAAGCACTAATCACACCAGACTTGAATATAAAATAAGGACGTTCCAGGGGAACATGTAAGGAAAAACAAGATTGAAAGGAAGGTAGTGAGTGAGGTAGGGGCTACATTTGACATAAACAGTTGATAATCATAGCAATTTTAAAAATATATATATATCTATTTGGAAAAAATATTCAGTATGAGTTATCTTGGCAGTGGATACATTTTGACTAATTGTGTGAGAAAGGGAAAATTAACTTCATGTGCTAAACCACCTGCCCTCTTCTCTATGATGCTTCACTCTCACCTCAATTTTTCTAATTATTTTGAATGCTATGTGTCTTTTTTTACCATAAATAAGTGCATGGACTGAGTCAGGAAAATTAAACAAATGCAGAATAATAGTGAAAAATAAGATCTCTACCACTTCCAGTTTATATTTACCAGCTGAAATCCTACCTATTCTAAATAGCTCAAATCCCACATCCTATAACACTTCTCAGGAAATTTTCCTGCCAGTTAGAAATAAATTTAGGCCTTCTCCCACAGTTCAAAGAACACTCTTTGCCCCTGTGTTCTTTCACTTATTATGATACAGTTTGCTTAAAATTTTTCAGATATATTTTTATCATACCTATTAAGCTGTGAGCCCCTGGCCACATTATATAGCTAATAGTGTTGCTCACATTGTCTATGGCAATGCTTTACATATAGTGGATACCTAGGAAGTTCTTTATTCTTTTGAAACTCCTAAGTGCTCAAAGTCTTTAATCTGCAGACCAGTTGTGTAGTAGTCAAGATATGTACTTTCCTTTCCAGCATTAATTTTTCATATTGTGTGAACCAGTAGCACAAGATGCGGTGTGCAAAGGCATAACTGACTCTATTATCTTCATAAAATTGAACAAAAGAAAAACTTTTAAGAAAAGAATATGACATTTTTAATAAGGTAAAGGGTTAAGCAAATCATATCACATGCATTTTTATTGGCCACTATTTACCCATAATGCAATACTCCTGATCACTGACATGAAGCTTTAGCTGTATATCAATTAACTCATTCCATCATTCTCAAACCTTTCCTCATATTGTGAAAACCTCAGTCTAATACATATGTTCCTACAATGTTTAAAAAACTATATTTTTCATTACTATGCATCATAATGTTTCTTTTTTCCTCTAATAAAAAAGAATTAAACACAAGCTATTCCATCTGATGGAAAAGATAATGAACAAGGACCTTTTAAATTTTATTATACTAGCAATGATTTTTAAATATATGATTTTGATATATATTGCTCATACTTTTACTATTAAGGCTAAATTTACAGATCATAAAACCTGAGGTATGGAGACTAAAATTACTTTTTAGAAAGTAATACAAATTTTGCTGCCCTTTGATAATTAATTTTATACAATAATTTTCCTCCCTCCACCTCATGAAAGGTTTTCTTCTTTTCCTAAGATATTCAGTGTCTCAAAGCACACTTGCCTACCAGACTGGATGTTTTTTGAACTGGATGTCCAGATGGGCAAAGAAAAGTAAAAACCTCTGTAAAGATGGTTTTGGAATCTACCATTTTTCTCCTGCCCTTAGTTACCCACCTTGGAATGGAAGATATATTTTATATTTGTTTGATTTGAGTTATGTAGTTTGAAGATATGAATAGAGTCAGGAAAGATTTTTATCTAAGGGCGACAGAGCCATACACTATTGTCAAGGAAAAACACCAAGTTTTGTAAATATGTTTAAATGCTAGAATGGACATCTGAGCATGCAAGAATTTCTTGCTGATGTATGTTACTTAGTGTCACTAGGCTGTGTTTTGCTACAATAAGAAACTGTTAATATATCTATAATATTAAATATATACTTAATTTTGGATCATTGTTCAGAGACTGAGGATGATGAATTTAGGTAGAATCTGATAATGTAGGGGTGGGAGAATGAAAAGGCATCCACAAAAGCCAGGCAAGAGAGTTTACAGAGGCTACAGCATGCTCTTGGTCAAAGACATGGAATAATAGAAAGTGCTGTCTTAGGAAGATTTCTCTGAGAATCGCCATGGATTTTCTCTAAATAAGGATACCAGATTCCTGAGACAGTGTTTGCTAACTGTGAGGTCCAGGCTTGAAGTAACTCTACTGAAGCCCAGGAAGGGTTTATAGAGAAGGATCTAAAATTGGGAGGGTTAGGGTGAAAGAGGATAATCATTTTAGTCATTTGGCAGAATCTTCCAAGCCCATGTCTCCAGTTACATTCATGCAACATAAAATCCAAAAACAAACAAACAAACAAAAAAAAAGACAAAAAAACCTAAAATCCTGTAAAATGCTTAATATTGTTACAAAAATTTAATGGAATAATAGGGTTTTCAAAATTAGAGATTTAATTTCACACACAGTTCTCTCTTTCATTACCAGTCCACATTTTATATGCATAGAAATAGGAAAACCAGTAAGTTTTTTCACTAAATTCATCTGCAAAGTTAATACTTTTTGGTTAGAAACCATGCAATGTTGAAATTACTGCCAATAAGATGGCAATTTAAGTCCACTTTCACTTTCAGAAAACAGTGTACCTGAGATGAGGTTTTCCATAAAATAATTGTTCTTCAAATCTCTGCATGTAGAGTTTTACATATAGGTTCTTTGGTATCTATTAATAATGATCTTCTGGTTTTACATTCTTTGGTCCAACTCTTTGAACCTACCTGGATGTTTCAAAATGTTTCACCCAATTGTTCCCTTAACAAAACAAGTTGAATTAAAGGTACTTAGAATTTGAGAATATAATGAGCTTATCATAGCCCCTTGCCTTCCACAATCCTCTACCTCTCCTCCCATCAATTCTTACTATAAAATAACAAGGATGACGGTATTGCAATGGCTTCATTGTGTGAGACAGCTATAAATTTGGAAGAGAGTTAATCAACAAATCTAAATTTATGGACTTAAGAACTTTGAATAGTTTAGCTATTTCACAGATAATGTTTGTATTGAGAAAACCTTTACACAAATACATTGTCTTTTACCTTTCTTATCCTTACCCTAGGAAAGAACCCAAATTTCTGTGATCACTGTCCCTGTCATGGCAGAATATTTGGGGAGAAATATCAAGGATTTTTCTTCATTTTGCAGTTAGCTGACAACTTTAGTGGAACATATCCTTTCCTTATTTGGAAACATTCTGTTCTACACTTTCTATTTTAAAACTGTTTTCTCTCTCTCTCCCCCCAATACATATATGCATAATAATTTTATTTTATTAATATCAGGAAGTCTTACGAATATGTAAATACTGGAGATAGTTTTAATAAATGAATTTATAATGAAATATATATTTTCAAACTTTTCCCAGCTGAGATAGTCACATTCATCATAACATTTTACAGAACAAATTAATGTTCATTTCTATAGGGCACATTACTAGAAACAGAGCAAAACTTTGAGAATGAACATTAGATTTCCAATGCATGAGATAAAGCACATTTGTAGTAAAAATATGAAATCCAACTGAAAATAAGAAATTGGCATATAATAACTTTACTTTTAGTTTTGAAACCTTTTGTGAAATAAATTATTATTTAATCAAAATGTTTGGTCAGATAGGATATTTAGTCAATATAAAAATGAAAAATCTATTCTTCAAATTGAGCCACACACATAGGCTCTTAACACTGAATAGATTGATTTATCAATTTGATTTCTTTAGTAATGATTTGATTATTTTTATAGCAGACAAATTAAGACTCATGAAGAGAAGGAGACATCAACAATATAAAAACAAAGAGAATTTAAAGAATCCAATATAATTTTTATTCTTGTTCTGCATTATTTTATTTTAACATTGTATTCTCTTTGAGTGTATGTATATCACTGCCTGTTAATAATAATAATGCCCCAAACTTCAAAATCTGTTTGGTATGAAAGAAGATTTTTGACTAAAACTTGAAAATTATGCAAAAAATGATGAGTTATTTGAGTAGATATACTTTCTGAAAAACATTTATTGCAGTTAAGACTACTAATATATTTTATATTTATAAATAAAAATTAAATATATTTATTATTATATATTGACAACCATTCATCCAGGGAGGTGGTGGGGAATTTGTGAAGATTTTTTAAAATATCAACTAAATATAAACTTTGTGTTCATGAAGACAAAAAGATAAACATGAATTAGGAAGTAAGTTTTGACTCAGCACTCTATATGGAAATTTCACATGGTAGGGTCTCAATCAACCAATGCTTTTAAATGAGCACCAATGAAGCAAACTTATTAAACATGTTTGTATTTAATATTGGCACAGCTTTCCCACTGAAACATTATATGTAGCATTCAGGAACATCATGTTTTTGTTTATTTATCAAGCCAAACACACATATTAAATCACCCTAAATTAATTCCTAAATGTGAAATTCCCGACAGGAAGTAAAAAAAAAAAACTACTAGGTCATGAACACCATTTATGAACAAAAAGGAATATGCTTTCTCATTTTTTAACAAACCCAGATGTTTTATAATGTTGCATAATGCCACTCTTTTGGCAATAGAAGTGGCAGTTACAATAAAAATATAACATGCATCTGAAAGCTCAGATTACCTCTTGGGAGGAAATCTCCTATAACCCTAGCCATAGCCAGATTTTTCATGAAATAACATATATGAAAACACTTAGTTCAATTCATGGCATACAGGTGTTCAAAAATATTTCCATCTTCCTAAATTTCTTAAGAGATTGATTGTAGTATAAATGGGAAAAAATAAACTGCTTATATTTTAAATGCTCAATTATGTAAGTTTGACACACACACACACACACACACACACACACACACACACACACATGTGAAGGCATCACCACACTCAAGAAAATGTATGTTTTCATGAACTCCCCAAGTTTTCTCTTGCCCCTTTGTCATATCTTTCTCCAACCATTTCCAACATATCCACTTCTTTAACCCCTTTCATCCTCAGGCAACCAATAATCTGCTTTCTGTTATCATAGATGGGTTTGTATTTTGTATAAAAATATCAATACAATCATGCATTATGTACTCTTTTGGTCTGGCTTTTTTTACTCAGCATCTTTATCTTGAGATCCATCTATATTGTATGTAGCAACAGTTCATTCACTCCTTTTCATTTATAATAAGCATTCCATTATATGTATATAATACAATTTATTTCCTCATTCAACTGGTCCATCTTTTTTTACATGGATATAAGAAATGTTTATTTTTGTTATAAATTGACAAATTATAATTAGATATATTTATGGGGAACAAAATGCTGTTATTATATATGTTTACAATGTGGAATGATTAAATCAATCCAATTAACACATGCATCACCTCAAATACTAGTCATTTTGGAGTGAAACCATTTAAAATTTATTCTTTTAGTAATTTTGAAATATACAGTAGATTATTAACTATAGTCACCATTTTGTGCCATGGGTCTTAAAATAATTATTTCTTATATCTAACTACAACTTTTGTATCCTTTCTCACCTAGTCCATCTTTTAAAATTTTAACTTTTCTATACACATGTAATGGCACAATTTTATAGATCTAATTTGCATTTCTTTAATAACTCATGATATTGAATATCTTTTAATGCTATTATTTACCATCCACATAACGTGTTTGGTGAAGTGTTTGAATAAATATTTCCCATTTTTAAATTAAGTGCTCATATTATTAAGATTGAGAGAACTTTATACATGCTGAATAAAAGAGTTTTAAGAGATATATGATTTGTACATATATTTTCCAGGTCTGTGACTTATCCTTTTATTCCTTTTATAAGGAATGCAATTTTGAAGAACAGAAGTTGTTAATTTTTTGAAGTCAAGTTTATGAATTTTTACTATATTTCATTGAGGTTAAATTCATGTAACATAATATTAACCATTTTTATCTTCATCTATATTTTATTTATTAATTTTTCTACAGTGAACATACATTACATTATAATAAGAAAAAACTAATTAGTAGGTTACATTTCTTTTAAAGAAACTACGTTAATATGTTTTTTACTTTATTTTATTTTTTTTCAATTTCAGAATATTATGGTGTTACAAACATTTAGGCTACATATGTTGCCTTTGCACCACCTAAGCCAGAGCCACAAGTGTGCCCACCCCCCAGACAGTGGGCTCCATACTAATTAGTTGTGAATTTACCCATCCTCTCCACCCCCCACCCACATGCCCAGCACCCAGTAAATATTACTTCCATGTGTGCACATAAGTTTTGATCAGTTAGTACCAATTTGACGGTGAGTACATGCAGTGCTAATTTTTCCATTCTTGTGATACTTCACTTCAAAGAATGGGCTCTAGCTCTAACCAGGATAATACAAGAGGTGCTAATTCATCATTGTTTTTTATGGTTGAGTAGTACTCCATGGTATACATATACCACGTTTTATTATTCCACTCATGTATTGATGAGCACTTGAGTTGTTTCCACATCATTGCAATTGTGAACTGTGCTGCCTTAAACATTCAAGTACAGATGTCTTTATTATAGAATTATGTTTTTTCCATTGGGCAGATGGCAGCAGTGGGATTCCTGGATCAAAGGGTAGTTCTATTTTTAGTTCTCTGAGATATCTCCATTATACTTTTCATAAAGTTTGTACTAATTTGCAGTCCCACCAGCAGTGTATGAGTGTTCCTATCTCTCTGCATCCACACCAACATTTGCCGTTTTGGGATTTTTTGATAAAAGTCATTCTCACTGGAGTTAAGTGATATCTCACTGTGGTTTTGAGATGCATTTCTCTGATCATTAGAGAAGTTGAGCAACTTTGTATATGTTCATTGGCCATTACACTGTCTTCTTTTGAAAAGTTTCTGTTCATGTCCTTTGCCCAGTTTGTAATGGGGTTGTTTGATTTTTTCTTTTTGATTTTCCTAAGTTCTATATAGATTCTAATTATTATCCCTTTATTGGATGTGTAGCTTGCAAATATTTTCTCCTATTCTGTAGGTTGTCTATTTGCTCTAATGATAGTTTCCTTGGATGTACAGAAGCTTTTAAATTTGATCAGGTCTTGTTCATTTTTGTCACTGTTGTGATTGCTTTGGGGGTCTTCTTCATAAATTCCTGGCCTAGACTGATGTCTATAAGAGTTTTCCTAAGATTTTCTCTTAGAATTCTCATGGTTTCATGTTTTAGACTTGTCTGTTATCCATTGTGAGTTGATTTTTGTGAGAGGTAAAAGATGCAGATCCTGTTTCATTTTTCTGCATGTGGCTATCCAATCTTCCCAGCACCATTTACTGAATAGGGATTTTTTTGCCCAGTGTATATTTTTGTCTGCTTTGTCAAAGATAAGATGAAAATATGAGAATGGTTCTATATCTGGGTTATTAGTTCTGTTCCATTGGTCTAGGTCTCTGTTCTTTTGCCACTACCATGCCATTTTGGTTACAATAGCCTTGTAGTGTATTGAAATCTGGTAGATTGATGTCTCTCAAATCGTTCTTTTTGCTTAAGATTGCTTTGGCTATAAGGGTCTTCTCTGGTTCCACACAAAGTACAAAATCCAGCATCCCACACACATTTCTGATAAAAATTCTTAACAAAGTGGGCATAGATGTGTCCTACCTCAAAATTATTAAACCATATATGATAAATCCACAGCCAGAATCATAATGAATAGGGGAAACACTGAGAGTATTCCCACTTAGAACTTGAACCAGACAAGGTTGCCCACTATCTCCACTTCTATTCAACATAGTGCTGGAAGTATTTTCCAGAGCAGTCAGACAAGAGCAGGGAATCAAGGGTGTCCAAATGGGGGCAGAAGAGTTCAAACTTTCACTCTTTGCTGACGATATGATATCTAAAACTCCAAAGATTCAACCAAGAGACTTCTAGAATTCATAAATGAATTCAGCAAAGGCTCAGAATACAAACTGTATGCACATGACCAGTAGCTTTCATGTACACCAATAACAGTCAAGCCGAGGATAAAATCAAAGAGATGACACCATTCACAATAGCATCAAAAAATAAATATTTAGGATATATTTAACTAAGGAGGTAAGAGGACTGTGAATCACTGAGAAAAGAAATTGCAGAGAATGTAAACATACGAAAATCTCTACCATGCTCACGGATCAGTGGAATCAATATTATTAAAATGTCTATTCCACCTAAAATGATCTACAGAATCAATGCAATCCCTATCAAAATACCAACATAATTTTTCACAAATATAAAAAATGTAATCATTTTAAAGAGTGATGCAGTGGAATTTAGTACATTCACAATGATGTATAACCATCACCTATGTCAAGGTCCAAAATATTTTCCTTACTACCCAAGGAGAACTCAGAATCATTAACTAGTCACTTACTATTCCCCACTCCCCTCAGGCCCTGACAAACAAAAATTTTATTTATTCCTCTAAATGTAAACTTAGGTATTGTGAATATTTCACATAAATGGAATCATATAACCTATAACTTTCTATTCTCTTTATCTCAGAGGAAAACTTAACATAACATCTATCCTCTTGACAGATTTTTAAGTTTGCAATACAGTATTATCTATAGGCATAATTTTTTACCTTAGATCACTAGAACTTATTCATCTCTCATAACTGAGATTTTATAATATGTGCGTTAAATAATAGCTCCCCATTTTCTTCTACCCCCAGTGACTGACAAGCAATATTCAATTCTTTGCTTCTATAAGTTTGGATATTTTAGATACCTTATATTTGTGAACTCAGGAAATATTACCCTTATGTGACTGCCTTGTTTTACTTAGCATGATGTTCTCAAAGCTCCTGTTATTATATATTTCAGAATTTTTTTAAGGCTGAATAATATTCCATTGTATGTATAAACGAAATATTCTTTATCCATTCATTTGTGTGTAGGCATTTAGGTTAATTCCATATCTTGGCTATGGAGAATAGTTGTGTAATGAACATGGGAATGAAAATATCTGTTGGAGATCCTTATTTCAGTTCTTTTGGGTAAATACCCAGAAGTGGGATTCCTGGGGCAACAGGTAGTTCTGTTTTGAACTTTTTCTGGAGCCTCCATACTATTTTCCATAGCAACTACAACATTGTTTATTTCCACCAATGTTATAGAAGGCTTCTATTAATAGTTCATTCACATCCTTGCCAAACCTGTAGTTTTCTAAAAAAAAAAAAAAATCCATCATAATGTGCAAGGTGATAATTGTGGTTTTGATCTGTATTTCCCTGGCGATTAGTGATGACAAGTAACTTTTAATATACCTGTTGTCCATTTCCATGTCTTATTTGGATAAATGCTTATTCAAGTTTTCACCCCATTTTAAAATCAAGTAGTTTTGTTTTGTATTTTATTTTTTGGCTATTGAGTTGTAAGACTTACTTATGTACTTTAAAAATTAACCTCTTATCAGATATATGGCTGACAATTATTTTCTCCCATTCTCTAAGATGTCTTTTCACTCTGTTGATTGTCTCCTTTACTATACAGGAACATTTAAGTTTCTTATACTCTTACATCTTTAATTTTGACTTTTTTGCTTATGCTTTTTATGTTATTTTCATGATATCATTGACAAGACCAATGTAGTGAAGGTTTTCATCTATTTTTTTAGGGGTTTTATAATTTCAGTGTTTATATTTAAGTCTTTAATACATTTGAGTTGATTTTTGCCTGTGGTATAAGATAATGGTTCAAGTTTATTCCTTTGCATGTTGAAATCCATTTTCCCAGCACTATTTCTTGAAGAGACTATCTTTTTGTCATTGTGTATTTTTGGCACCCTTTTCATATGTGCATGGATTTTTTTTTCTGTTAAATTAATACATGTACATAGTCAGTTCTGTTCATCTTTGTCCTTATACCTAGTGGCATATTGTTTAAATTACTGTAGCTTTGCAATATATTTGAAATAAAGTAGTGGAAGACCTCTAGTTTCTTTATTTTTAAAAAAATTGTTTTTGTTATTTGGGTTTTTCTGTTATTCTGGATGAATTTTAGATTTGCTTCTATTTCTGTAATAAATGCTACTGGGATTTTGATAGGGATCACACTGAATCTATGATACTGCCATTCCAACAATTTAAAGTCTTCCAATCATTGAACACAGGCTATTGTTCATCTTGTATGGTTCTTCTTTAAATTATTTCAGCAACGATTTTTAGTTTTCAGTGTAAAAGTATGGCATTTCCTTGGTTATGTTTATTCACATGGCATGTATTTTTTGAGGCTATTGCAAATGGAAATTTTTTGAATTTCACTTTTGGGTCATTGTTGCTAGTGTATAGAAATACAACTGATATTTGTGTGTAGATCTTGGATCCTACAATTTTGTTGAATTAGTTTAATAGCTCTAAAAGTTTTTTGATGCATTCTTTATGTTTTTCTGTATATAAGATCATGTCTTCTGTAAATAGAGATTGTTTCATTTCTTCCTATCAATTTACTTGTTTTGATTTCCTTTTCTTACCTAATTAATCTGGCTGGAACCTTTAGTGCAATATTTTATAGAAGTTGACACAGCGTGAATCCCTGGCTTCTCCTTGATGTTAGGTAGAATGGTATCAGACTTTCAGCACTGTAAATGATGTTAGCCATGGGTTTTTCTAAATGCCACCTACTTTTAGTTTATTACATTTTTTTATTTCAGAATGTTATAGGGGTAAAAACTTTTTGCTTACATGAATTGCTTTTGTACAATTTGAGTCAAAGTTATAAGTGTGCCCGTCACCCAGATAGTGTGCATTATACCCATTAGGAGTGAATTTATTGACGCCCTCCTCCTGCTCTCAACTGCTGGATTTGCACTAACTTTTACTTCCATATGTGCACATGAGTGTTGATTGATTACTTCCAACTTAATAGTGAGTACATGTGATGTTTGTTTTTCCATTTTTGTGATACTTCACTCACAAGAATGGTCTGCATTCCCATCCAGGTTGTTACAAAAGGTATTAGGTCACCATCTATAATGGCTGAAAAGTACTCAATAGTATACATATACCACATTTTATTAATCCACTTATGTATTGATGGACATGTGGGTTGATTTTACATCTTTGCCATTGTGAATTGTGCTGCAATAAACATTCCAATGCAAGTGTATTTTTGATATAATGATTTTTTTTCCTTTTGGCAAATACCCAATAGTGGAATTGCTGGATCAAATGGTAGGTCTACTTTTATTTTTTTGAGATATCCCATGCTGCTTTCCATAGAGGTTGTACTAGTTTGCAGTCCCACCAACAGTATATAAGTGTTTCATTTTCTACACATCCATACCAGAATTTTGTTCTGGGACTTTTTGATAAAAGCCATTCTCACTGGAGTTAGATAATGTCTCATTGTGGTTTTCATGTGCATTTCTCTGATGATTAGAGACGTTAAGCATTTTTTCATATGTTTTTTACCCATTAGTCTATCTTCTTTTGAAAAGCTTCTGCTCATGTCTTTTGCCCACTTTTTAATGGGATTGTTTGATTATTTTCTTGATGATTAGCTTGAGTTTGATGTAGATTCTGGTTATTAGCCCTTTATTTGATGTATAGCATGCAATATTTTCTCCCATTCTGTACCTTGTCTATTCACTCTACTGATTGTGTCCTTGGCTGTGCAGAAGCTTTTTAATTTAATCAGGTCCCATTTGTTTATTTTTGTTGCTGAAATGATTGTCTTTGGGGTCTTCTTCATTAATTATTTGCCTAGGCCAATGTCTGTAAGAGTTTTCCAACATTTTCTTGTAGAATTTTTATAGTTTCATGCCTTTGATTTAAGTCTGTTATCCATTGCAAATTAATATTTGTGAGTGGTGAGAGGTGTGTATCCTGTTTCAGTCTTCTACATGTAGCTATCCAAATTTCCCAGCACCATTTATTGAATATGGATTCTTTTCCCCAGTGTATGTTTTTGTTTGCTTTTTCAAAGGTCATATGGCAATATGTGGATGGTTTTATATCAGGGTTCTCTGGTCTGTTCCATTGGTCTATGTCTCTGTTCTTGTGCCAGTACCAGGCTATTTTTGTTACTATATCCTTGTAGTATAGCTTGAAGTATGGTAAAGTGATGGATCCCCATTTGTTCTTTTTCCTTAAGGTTGCTTTGGCTATTCAGGGTCTTCTGTGAATTCTGAGTTAATAGGATTGCATGGCACCTGTTTTCCTATGCTGGGAACTGTCTGTTTAGCAGAAGTTTGTAAATTATCCATTCTTTTCTAATATTTGCTTTTCCTTTTTATTATCCTTCTACCATCAGTCCATCATCTATCTATTATCCACCTGTCAAAAATCTTCTCTGTCTTAAATTGCTATTTGTTCCTGAAAGAGTGGAGGACCTATGGAATGTCATTCTATTTTTCATAATGTGAAATAGGTTATTAATCAATTAACTGCTTAATTATTGTTGTTTAATGATCAGAATAACGATATTTGTAGTGATTCATAATGTCACATTTTTTCCAGCTTTATTGAGGTATAATTAACAAATTAAAATTACATACATTTAAAGCTAAATCTTGACATTCCGAGATATATATGTGTATATATATATATGTGTGTGTGTGTGTGTGTGTGTGTGTGTGTAGATATATATAAAATAAAATAAAATAACTACCATAACCAATCAAGGTAATAGACATGTCCGTCACCTCACATAGTTACCATATTTTTAATATAATACTACTTTTAAGTAATCATAGTTGGCCAGGTGTGGTGGCTCATGCCTGTAATCAATCCTAGCACTCCGGGAGGTCGACGCCAGTGGATCATTTTAGGTCAGGAGTTCAAGACCAGTCTGAGCAAGAACGAGACCCTATCTCTACTAAAAATAGAAGGAAATTAGTTGGACAACTAAAAATATATAGAACAAATTAGCCAGGCATGGTGGCTCATGCCTATAGTCCCAGCTATTTGGGAGACTGAGGCAGGAGGATCACTTGAGCCTAGGAGTTTGAGGTTGCTGTTAACTAGGTTGACACCAAAACACTCTAGCCTGGGCAACAGAGTGAGACTCTGTCTCAAACAAAAAAATAATAATAGTTGAATATTTTACAATTGCATATTTACTGACAAGTAACAATTATTTATATTTATGGGATACAATGTGATATTTAGATGAATACATGGAGCAATGAGCAATCCAGGATAATTAACATATTTATTGTCCCACATACGTATCATTTCTTTGTGGTGAGAGCATTTAAAATCCACTTTTTAGCAATCATAAAATATACAATACATTATTATTAACTATGGTCACCTTGTTTTGCATTATGTCACCACAAATTATTTCTCTGAAACTTTGTACCCCTTTGCCAACATTTTCCCTTTGTCTGCCCCCTCTTCTCCTAGTCTATGGTAAACACTGCTTTACTCTATATTTCTATAAGTTCAAATTATTAGATTCCACATTTAAGTGAGAACGTCTGATATTTGTCTTTCTTTGCCTGGCTTATTTCACTTAGCATAATGTCTTCTAGATTCATCCATTTTGTTGAAAATTAGAGATTGCATTCTTCTTTAAGGTTGTGTAGTATTCAATTATATATATATATATACACACACACACACACACACACATGCACACACATATACACACGTATGACTTTTTAAAATCCATACATTTGTTGATGGGCACTTACGTTATTTCTAAATCTTGGCTTCTGTGAATAATGCTGCAATAAGCATCAAAGTGAAGAAATCTCCTTAACATTCAAGGTAAGTTTTACAATCAGTTTTTGTTCTATATTTCACTATTTTTTAGCATTGTAATAATTGCTATCCTTAAATATATATCTTTCTCATGTGTTTAATATTCTCTTAAAAATAAATTACTTGTTTTGGGATGTTGGGATGAAATCTTATTCACCTTTTAATTTGTGGTATAAAACATCATACTGATATTCAGAAAGGTGCCATCAATGTTGTCCTTCACATGTTACATATGGAGGTACAATTAACTGCACTTATCATATTATGTAATTCAAGTTATGTAATCCATTTATGTAATATAGGAGTGATATTTTCTCACAATGAGCTGAAAAGTTTTTTTTCCCGCTAGTAAAGATAAGTCAAAGTATAGCTGGATAAATATTTTAAGAAATGTATATTATTATAGGCTTTGAAGTTACATGCATCTGGATTAAAATCTTGGCCCTGCTGTTTGTTAACTATTATTTCAGGGAAGTAACAAAAATTCTTGAAGCTACAATGTTCTTCTTTTAAAAAGATGGAGTGTCTAATATTTTTTATAGTGTTTTAGTGAGTACTAAATTATATAATATTTGTGAAATTTTAACACGAATATATTAAACACACTAAGCTCTCAATCCACGAATGTTATTATTGTAGTCAGTACCCTGAACTCATCAGTAGAATGGCCCCTAGTCTCCATATTTGAAAAACTGACATTAGTTTAGTTAATTACTTGTGGTCAAGATGTACAGTTATATTTTAATAAAATATTAAATCCTAGCAATTTAAAACACAAAAATTATGTAGGCAAAATTAGTTTCTGTTATCTAGATATTTCTGCTTATCAATTGATTGGCTAATCACGGGACTATTTGACAGATGTGTAAAACCTCACATATACAGTACTTCATATAGGGAATCTATTACTTTGTACATAATAGAGCTTAATTTTTCACCTTTACTCCTGAAGTCTCTCTTGTTGGATGTCATAACTTACTTATTGTTCATAAAGACCAGACCAATGTCTGCAATTTTGTCAATATGGAGATGAATAAATATACACAAAATATTGCCGTGTTTTAACAAAATTAATAGTACTGTCATACATACAAATGCCACATAAAATTTTTGACCCAAATATTTGAGTTTATCCTTCCATGGAGAATCATTTCCAGAGCTCCTAACACAGAACAATTCAGTTCTAATATAATAATAAATATTGTTCTAATAATATCTGCAATTAATTTCTGAAGTACTCAAGTAGGCAGATTATTTCACCTTCAAAAGAACCAATATATAGCAGGCTACTATAAACAAATCATTATACAAGTTCAAAGATCTATTTAAATGCTATCGACTTTTTAAACAGGCCAATTTGATGCTTATATGAATTATACTTGTGAAACCGTTGATTTTATATTTGAACACAAATTAATCAAAACTTTATTCAAGACTTACTATATACCCTGGAGAATGAGAATGGATGCACTTGGGACTCTGACTCG
>MPIZ01001629.1:233220-245616 GCA_003258685.1 Prolemur simus | reverse complement strand
CCCCCCACCTTTGTCCTATACCCAATGAATTGCTCTCCTTTGGATATATACCAGAGAGTAGGATTGCTGGGTCATTTGATAGTTTTATTTTTAGTTTCCTGTGGAACATCCGTATTGTTTACCATATTTATTGCACTAATTTACATACCAATCAACAGTATACACGGTTTTCCCTTTCTCTACATCCTTGCCAGCATTTGTTATTTTCTGACATTTTAATAAAAGCCATTATAACTGTGGTGAAATAATATCTCATTGTAGTTTTGATTTGCATTTCTCTGATGACTAATCATGTTGAGCATTTCTTCATCTACCTATTGGTCATTTGTATGTCCTCTTTTGAAAAATGTTTATTCAGACCATTTGCCCATATTTTAATTGTATTATTTGTTTGTTTTATGAGTTCTTGGAGCTTCTTATATATTCTTGTTATTAATCCCTTGTCAGATGGATAGTTTGAAAATATTTTCTTCCATTCTTTGGGTTGTCTCTTCTATTTTTGATTGTTTCCTTTGGAGTGCAGATTTTTAACTTGATGTGATCCCATTTGTTCAATTTTGCTTTCTTTCCCTGTGCTTTGGGGGTATTACTCAAGAAATCATTGCCCAGACCAATGTTCTGAAGCATTTTCCGAAGTTTTCTTTTAGTGGTTTCATAGTTTTGGCTGTTAAATTTAAGTCTTTAATCCATTTTGTTTAATTTTCATATATGGCAAGAGATAAGGACCTAGTTTTATTCTTCTGCATGTGGATATCCAGTTTTCCTATTACCATTCATTGAAGAGACTGCCCCTTTCCCACTGTATGTTCTTGGAAACTTGGCTGAAAATAAGTTCACTATAGATTTGTGGATTTATTTCTAGATTCTTCATTCTGTTCCATTGGTCTATGTGTCTGTTTTCATGCTAGTATCCTGCTGTGTTGGTTACTAGAGCTCTGCAGTATAATTTGAAGTTAGGTAACGTGATTCCTCCACTTTTATTCTTTTTGCTCAGGTTGGCTTTGGCTATTCTGGGTCTTTTGTGATTTCACATAAGTTTTAGAATTATTTGCTCTATTTCTGTGAAGAATGCCATTGATATTTTCATGGGGATTGCATTGAATCTGTAGGTTGCTTTGGGTAGAATGGACATTGTTATAATATTGTTTCTTTCATGAGCATAGACTATCTTTCCATTATTTTGTGTCCTCTTCAATTTCTTTCATTAATGTTTTATTGTTTTCATTGTAGAAATCTTTTACTTTTGATAAGGTTGTTCCTAGGCATTTTATTTTATTTATAGCTATTATAAATGTGATTACTTTCTTGGTTTCTTTTTTAGATTCTTTATTGTTGATATATAGAAATGCTACTGGTTTTGTATTTTTATTTTGTATCCTGCAAATTAATTGAATTTGTTTAACCATTCTAGTAGTTTTGTTTTTTTTTGGGGGGGTCTTTAGTTTTCTCTAGATAGAAGATTGTATCTTCTGCCAACAAGGATTATTTGACTTTGTCCATTCTAATTTGGATGCCCTCTATTTTTCTCTTGTCTTATTGTTTTAATTAGAAATTCCAGTAATATGTTGAATAACTGGTTAGAGTGGGCATCCTTGTCTTGCTTCAGATCTTAGAGGAAAGTGTTTAAGTTTCCCCCCATTTGGTATGGTACTATAACAGCTGTGGATCTGTCATATATGGCTTTTATCATGTTGAGGTAAATTCCTTATATACCCAGTTTTTTTCAGAAATTTTGAACGTGTAGGGGTTGCCAAATGCAACCAATATTGCCAAATGCTTTTTCAGCATCCATTGAAGTGATCATATGATTTTTGTCCTCCATTCTGTTAATATGATGTATCATATCACATTGATTGTTTTGCATGTGTTGAACCATGCTTGCATCCCTGGAATGAATCACACTTGATCATGATGAATAATCTTTTTAATGTGTATTATTGAATTCAGATTGCCAATATTTTCTTGAGGATTTTTTCATCTATGTTCATCAGAGATATTGGCCTATAGTTGCTTTTTTGTTGTGTCTTTATCTGGTTTTAATATCATGGTGATAACAGGCCTCATAGAATGAGTTTTGGAGTAATCCCTTCTCCTCAGTTTTTTGAATAGTTTAAGTAGGATTGGTATTAGTTTATTGAATGCTTGGTACAATTCAGCATTGAAACCATAGGGTACTGGGCTTTTCTTTTATGGGAGACTTTTTATCACAGCTTCTATTTCATTACTTGTTATTGGTCTATTCAGATTTTGGATTTCTTCCTGGTTTAAGCTTGGTAGGTTTTATGTGCCTAGGAATATTTTTTTTGTAATAAATGGTACATATTTTAATATGTAAATGCCACACTAGCAGTCTTTATACCTATATGAAGAATCACCTTGAATGCAACAGCTACGTGTGGAGATCAATGCATGTGCCTAGGAATTTATCCATTTCTTTTGGGCTTTCCAGTTTGGTGGTATAAAGTTGATCATTGTAGTCTCTAATGATTGTTTAAATTTCTGAATTATTATTTGTAGTGTCTCCTTTTTAATTTCAGTTTTTATTTATTGGATTCTCTCTCTTATTTCTTAGTCTGGCTAAAAGTGTTTCAGTTTGGTTATCTTTTCAAAAAAAATAACTTTTCATTGCTTTGATTTTCTGTGTTACATTTGTTTCAATTTAATTTATTTCTGCTCTGATCTTTATTATGTCTTTTCTTGTACTAATTTTGGGTTTGATTTGCTCTTGTGCTTCTAGTTCTTTGAGGTGCATAGTTAAGTTGTTTATTTGAAGTTTTTCCACTTTTCTGATGTAGGTACATATCACTTTAAACTTTCCTCTTATTACTTATTTTTTCTGTACGCCATAGATTTTGATATGTTGTGTTTTCATTTTCATTTGTTTCAATTTTTTTATTTTAAACAGCTTTATTGATGTATAATTGACCTACAATGAACTGTGCTTAGTTCAAGTATATTATGTGGTAATTTTGACATATGTATATAGCCATGAATCATCACCAAAATCAATATATTGAACAGCTCCATCACCCCCCCCCAAAGTTTTCTGGTGCCTCTTTTAATCCTTCCTTATACCCCACACCCCAGGGCAAGACTGATGTGCTTTCTCACTACACATTAGTTTCCATTTGTAAAATTTCATACCAATGGAATCAGACAGTATGCACTCTTCTTTGTTTGGTTTCATTCATCCAGTATAATTATTGTGAGATTCATTCATGGTGTTTGATTGGTATAAATAATTCATTCTTGTTTATTGTTGAGCAGTATTCCATTGTATGGATAGACCACAATTTATTCATTCACCTGCTGACAGTTTTTGGCTATTATAAATAGACCTGCTATGGATATTCACGCACTTTCATTTTTCTTAGGTAAATACCTAGGATTTGAAGTGCTTGAATTACATGGTAGGTATATGTTTATGTTTTCAGAAAACTGTCAAACCATTTTAGAAAAGGGTTGTACCATTTTATGTTAATTCCCACTAGAAAAATATAATAGTTCCAATTGCACTGTATCCTCACTAGAACTTCATATGACCAATCTTTTCTCATTTTTGGTCATTCCAAAAGGTGTAGTGGTATCTCATTGTGGTTATAATTTGCAGCATTTTTTTTTTGTTTTTTATTGTTTAATAGGTATAAAGTTTTATTTTTTTCTTTTAATAATTTTTTAAAATGTTTTTCTTAATTTCTTCATTGACCCACTGGTCATTCAGGAGCATATTGTTTAATTCTCAGGTGTTTGTATAATTTCCAATGTTTCCTCTTGTTATTGTTTTCTAGTTGTATTGTGTTGTCATCAAAGTAAATACTCGATAGGATATAATTTTTAAGTCATTTAAGATTTGTTTTGTGGCCTAAAATATACTCTGTTCTTGAGAATTATCTATGAGCTGAGGAGGAGAATGTGAATTATGCAGCTATTGGATGAAATATTCTGTAAATATCTGTTAGGTCCATTCAATCTATAGTGCAGATTAAGTCCAATGTTTCTTTGTTGATTTTTTATCTTGATGATCTATCCAATACTGAAAGTGGAGTGCTAAAATCATGAAATATTATCGTATTGGAGTCTGTCTCTCTGTCTATAGCTCTGATAACATTTGCTTTATGTATCTGGGTGCTCCAGCATTAGGTAAAGATATATTTGCAATTATTATATCCTGTTCCTGAATGGAGCCTTTATCATCATATGATTACCTTCTTTGTCTTTTTTTACAGTTTATATGTTGAAATCTATTTTATCTTATAGAAGTATAGTTATTATGGCTCTTTTTTGGTTTCCATTTGCATGGGATATCTTTTTTCATTCATTATCTTCAGTCTATATGAGTCTTTATAAGTTAAGGATATCTCTTGTAAACAACATATAGCTGGGTCTTGTTTACTATATCCATTTAGAAACTCTATATCTTTTGATTGGAGAATTTAGTCCATTCACATTTAATGTTATTGTTGATAGGTTAGGACTTAATATTACTATGCTTCTATTTGAGTTTTGGTTGTTTTGTGGTCCTCTCTTTCTTCTTTACTTCCTGTCTTCTGTTAAAAGTGATATTCTCTGATAGTGTGCTTTAATTTCTTGCTTTTTTTCTTATGTGTATCCGTTGTGGGCTTTTTTAATTTAAGGTGACCATGAGGCTTACAAAAGTATTTTATAAATAATTATTTTAAACATATGACAACTCTGCTTACAAATGAAAAAACAAATAAACAAGCAAAGAGAAACCTAGCACAAATTCCACTCTTCAACTCCATACCCCACCCCTCTGCTTTTTATCTTTTTCCTATTTCCATCTATATTTTTACATTATCTATCTCCGAAAAAGTTGTAGTTATTTGTGGCAGGTTTGTCTTGTAGTCTTCCTATATACAAGTGGCATATACACTGCTATTACAACAATATAGTATTTTGTATTGTGTATTTACTGTTCCCAGTTAGTTGTATACATTGAGATGATTTATTATTACTCATTAATGTCCTTTTCTTTTAGATTTAAGACCTCATTATAACACTTCTTCTAAGAGAGTTCTGTTGTTGATGAAAACCCCACTTTTTGTTTGTATGAGAAAGTCTTTATCCTTCATGTCTGAAGGAAATTTTTGCAGGATATAAGGATATAATATTCTAGGGTTAAGCTTTTTTTTTTCTTTTTTCCTTCAGCATTTTGATTATGTCATGCCATTCTCTCTTGGCTTGTAAGGTTTCTAATGAGAAGTATGCTGACAGATGTATTGGAACACACACACACACACACACATATATATATATATATTCTTTTCTCTTGTTTCTCTTAAGACTTTTTATTTTGCTTTGCCTTTTGGGAGTTTGTTTATGAAATGTCTTGAGATAGTCTTGTTTGGTTTAAATACACTTCGTATTCTATGACTTTATTGTACCTGAATATTGATATTTTTCCCTAGGTATGGAAAGTTCTATGTTATTATTTCTTTAAATGAACTTTCTACTCCAATCTCCTTCCTGCCTCCTCTTTAAGGTGAATATCTCTTAGATTTTCCCTTTGAGGCTATTTTCTAGATCTTGTGATCCAATTTTTTAAAAATCTTTTTCATTCTTTTTTCTCTTTTTCATTCTTTTTTCTTCTTTTCTCTTCTGTGTATTTTCAAATAGCCAGTCTTCAAGCTAATTCTTTCATCTGCTTGATTAATTCTGCTGTTGAGAGACTCTGATGCATTTCTTAATTTGCCAATTAAATTTTCAGTTCCAAATATTCTGCTTGATTTTTATTTATTATTTAAATCTCTATATTAAATTTCTCTAATAAGCTTCCAAATTCCTTCTTTGTGTTGTCTTGAACTTCACTGAGCCTCTTCAGGGCAGCTATTTTTAATTCTCTGTCTGAATGTTCATATATATCTATCTCTCTGCAATTCTTCACTGGTACCTTATTTAGTTCATTTGGTGAGGTCGTATTTTTCTAGATGTTCCTAATGCTTGTGGATGTTTGTCAATGCCTGGACATTTAAGAGTTGGCTATTTATTTTAATCTTCGCAGTCTTGGCTTATGAACACATCCTTCTTGAGAAGTCTTTCCAGATATTCCAAAGAAATTGAATATTGTAAGCTAAGTCTTTGGTCACTATTCCCGTATCAGCACTGAGGGTGACCCAATCTCAGTAATGCTGTGACTCTTGTGGACTCCTGGTGGTGCCACATTAGTGGACTTGGGTAAGATACAGGAGAATTCCCTGGATTATCCATAAAGTGTCTCACTGTCTTCCTTTGTTCTCTGTGGTTGGCTGCTGGAGTTGGGGCATGAGCAGTGTTGGCACTCCTTCATGGCCTCTGCAGCTTAGACTATGCTAGGTCACACCTGAAGCCTGAACACTCTCACCTAAAACCCATGGTGATTGTTGCTTTGTTACCTCTGATATTTATTCAAAGCCAAGTTTTCTTTCTTTTCTTTTTTTATTTCAGCATATTATGGGGGTACAAAAGTTTAGGTTACATATATTGCCCTTGCCCCCCCGCCCCCTCCTGAGTCAGAGATTCAACCACGTCCAAGTTTTCTTTAGTGAGCAAGTGGCAAATCCTGCCAGGACTGGGTCCTTCCCTTTAGCATAGCATGCTTCCTTTTGGCCCAGAGTGAGTCTAGAAATGCCATCCAGGAACTAAGGCCTGGAATCAGGGGCTTCAGGTACCTGCTTGGTACTTCATTTTACTGTGGTTGAGCTTGTACCCAGGTTGCAAAACAAATACCTCTGAAGTCTTCCCTTTCCTTTCCCCCAGTGGAAGATTCTCCTTGAGTTGCATAGCCTGTACTTGGGGGAGCAGTGACACAAGCACTGGATTAGCTGTCACCATTGGTGTCTCCCTGGGTCATGTGCACCCCAAGTTGACTGGATCTGGGCCAGCACAGCTGCAGGTATTGATCAAGGACTGCAACTTTTGTGGTCTGACTTCTTATGAATTTATTCTGGGCCCCAGGCATATTTTTGTCACCTGGTAGTGGAGCTAGCTGGAACTCAGGTTTCAAGGAGGAGGATTTCCCTCTGGCCAGCCTTGTCTAAATGCTCCCTCTGGGGGCAGTCACAGAATTCTGCCCTGTGCTATGTTCCCCTGTGACAGGGTGGCCCTTAGTTTCAAAGCAAAGTCTCACAATCACTTCACTCTCCCTCCTCTAGGCACAGAGATTTTCTCTCCACTCAATGTGCTAGTGTGGCAATGCTGGGAGATTGGAAGGGAGTGGTGGAGACAATGCAAGACTTTCATTTTTGCCTTCTTCTGCACCTCTTTCTTTGATATAATCTTAAAACCACATACTATGATCATTCACCTGATTTTTGGTTCTTCTGAAGGTGCTTCCTTGTGTGAATAGTTGTTGAATTTGGTGTTTGTGCAGAGGAATGATCACTGGATGTTTCTATTCACCATCTTTTTTTTTTTTTATTTCAGCATCTTCCTTTCCCCTCTCAATATACTAAGATTTGAAAGGAACAGTTTTACATATGCTCAAAGAGCTAAAAAAATACAGATCACTGAAGGAAATCAGGAAAATTATATATGAGCCAAATGAGAATATGAGCAGAAACAGAAATTATTTAAAGAAAGAAATTATGGAAATGAAATATGTGATAACCAAATTGAAAAATTTCCTATAGGAGTTTAACAACAGAAATGAACAGGAAGAAGAAAAGAATTTGCAAGTATAGAAATGTATCTTTGAAATTACTAGAGAAAAAAAGAAGAAAAAAGGAACAAAATAAATAAAAAGTGAATAGAACCTAAATAAACTAATAGAATTTCAGCAAGTGGATCAATATATTGATTGTGGGCATTTCAAAAAAAGAATAGAAAGGAACAGGGAAGTTATTTGAAGAAATAATATCCAAAAACTTCTAAATTTGATAGTGAGAGGGATCTACAAATACAGGAACCTCAATGAACTCCTATGGGATGAATCACATAAGACCCACATTAAGATAAATCATAGTCAAACTGTCTAAAGGCAAAACCGAAGAAAGTTATCTTGAAAGCAGTAAGAGAAAAGTGACTCATCACATACAAGGAATCCTCAATAAAATTATTAGTGAATATTTAAACAGAAATCATTGAGGGCAGAGGCAGTAAGATGACAGATTTCAAGTTGCTAGAAATAAATTGTCATTTTTAAAATTCTATATCCCACAAAACTTCCCCTCAAAAAGAAAGATCAAATTAAGACCATCAAGACTTCCCAGATAAGCAAAAGTGAAAAGAATGCATTATCACTGGGCTGGCCATACAAATAATGCTAAAGGGAGTCCTTAAAGTTCAGATGAAAAGACCTACACAGTAAATCAAAGTCACATAAAAATATACAATTGCCAGGTAAAGGTAAATACATGAGCAACTATAAAAAACATTATTATTTAAATTTGGTACATAACTACTTATTCTGCTACATAATTTAAAAGAAGGAGCATAAAAATATATGTTAATGTGTACACTGCAAATAAAAATATAATTTGCGAGATCAATAATATAAACTTGCAGGAGTTGTAAAGGAGTAGAGTTTTCATATATTATTGATGTTAAGTTTGTATAAGATGATGATAACTTATTATACCTTTAGGTTGGTATTCATAATCTACATGGTAACCAAAAATTAAATATATTCAGAATTTACAAAAAAGGAAATGAGAAGAAAATCAAAAGGTGTCACTATGAATATCAATTAAAACATAGGAATATAGAATGGGAGCAAATTAGAGCCAAAATATCTATAAGACACACAGAAAACAAATTACAAAATCACAATTCTGAATACGTCCTTGTCAGTAATTATTTTGAATATAAATGGATTCAACTCCTTAATCAAAAGTCAAGTATTGGAAGAAAGAATTAAAAGAATAAAAACAGAATGCAACTATAGCAGTTTACAAGACACTCAGTTTATATATAAGGACACAGATAAAATGATGGAAATAAATATCCCAAACAAATAGTAATCAAAAGAGAGTAGCAGGATGTGCTATGAATATCAGACAAAATAGACTTTAAGTTAAAAAAAAAAACTCTTAAACGAGACAAAGGACATTATATAATGACAAATAGATCAATTCACTAAGAAGACATAAACATTTAAATATATATATGTGTGTGTGTATATATATATATATATCTTTATTATTTCCTAAATATATGAAGCAAAAATTTAGTGAACAGAAGGGAGATATATACAGCTCTAAAATAATAGAATATTCATCATTCCATCTTCAATAATAGAATAGTCAGATAGAAGATTGACCAAAAGGAAATACAAGACTTGAACAACACTAATGAACACTTGGACCTAAAAGACAAATACCAACACTCTACCCAAAAATAGCAGACATACTTAATGAATGCGATGATCACCGTCTGGGAGATGGACACTCTTGAAGCTCTGACTCAGGGTGGCGGGGGACAAGAGCAATATATGTAACCTAAGCATTTGTACCCCCATTATACGCTGAAATAATAAAAAGACTTAAATGTAAACCCTGAAACTGTGAAACTACTATAAGAAAATATTGATGAAATGCTCCGAGACATTGGTCTGGGAAAAGATTTCTTTTTTCCTTTTTTTAATTTTTTTTATTTCAGCATATTATGGGGGTACAAATGTTTAGGTTACGTGGCAAAGATTTCTTGACTAACACCTCAAAAGCCCAGGCAACCAAAGCAAAAATGTTTGTTGATTATTCTGTTTATTTTTTTCTGTGAAATAATTGTTCATAACTTTAATTTACTTTTTTTACACATTTGAGGCATTTTATTTTAAAATTTTATTTATTTTAATGAACAAATAAAAGTTATATATATTAAAATATAATAAAATAAAATACAAAAAAATTTAAAAAACAATAGCAAAATACATATTTTTATCAAATGCATTGAAGATTACATTTTAGGCCATAAGACAAATCTAAGGAAGTTAAAACACATTAAACTCATACACAATGTCCTTTCGTATAAAAACAGAATGAAATTACAAATTAGTAGCAGAAGAAAATTAGATACATTATAAATACATGAAAATTAAATGATATGCTCTTAAATAATCAATGGATTAAAAAACAAAATGCAAGTAATATTAGTAAATATTTTGAGACAAATGAAAATTGAAACACAACATACCAAAATTTATGAAAGCAGCAAAAGCTATGCTACAGGAAAATTTATATCTGCAAATACTTACATTAAAAATTAAGAAGTTCTCAAATCAACAACTTAAATTTACACCTTAAAACACTAGAAAAAAACAGGAACAAACAAACTGAATATAAAGTTACTCAAAGGAAAGACATGATATATTGAAATGGAAATGCATAAAATAGAAGATAGAAAAAATTTGAGAAAAACAGCAAAATAAGGAGTTGGTTCTTCAAAAAGATCAACAAAATTGACAAACTTTTAGCTAGATGGAATAAGAAAGTAGAGAAATTTCAAATAAATATAATCAGGAATGAAAGAGAAAATCACTGCTGGTATTACAGAAATAAAAAAAGGATTAGAGGAAAGTACTAGAAACAATTCTTTATCAAGAGTGACATGATATAGATGAAATAGATAAATTTCTAGAAAAACACAACCTACCAAGGGTAAACCATAAAGAAATCTGAACTTGGAGCAGGCTGATAACTAGTAACAAAATTTAATCATCTGTCAAAAACATCACAAAAATTAAATTCCTGTACCAGATGACTTCATTGGTGAATTCTACCAAATATTTAAAGAAAAATTAACACCAAACCTCCTTAAACTCTTTCCAAGAAATGTTAAAGAAAAGAACCCCATTTACCTCATTCTATTATGCTAGCATTATCATGATACCAAGGCTAGACAAAGACATTACAGGAAATAAAAAACTACACATTCATATCTCTGATGAATATTCATGCAAAAATATCCAACAAAACATTAGCAAAGATAATCCAATAGCACCTATAAAGGATTATACATCATGACCAAGTGGGCATTTTTGTGGAATGCAAGAAAGACTTAACCTATAAAAATTAATCAATAGAATAAACCACACTAAAAGAATGAAGGAAAAAATAACCCATAATCATTTTGATTGATGCAGAAAAAGCATTTGACAACATTCAACATCCTCTCTCTCTCTCTCTCTCTCTCTCTCTCTCTCTCTCACACACACACACACACACACACACACACACACACACCCCTCACTCACCAACCTGGGATTAGAAGGACATTTCCTCAACATAATAAAGGTCATATATGAAAAAACCCACAGCTAACATTATACTCAATAGTGAAAAAACAAAATTCTTTTCTCTCTAAGGTCAGGATTAAGTTGAAGATACCTACTTTTACCACTTCCATTCAAGAGAAAATCCAAATATAAAACCATCCTCATATAGCCATCTAATCTTTGACAAAGCAGACAAAAACATACTCTGGGGAAAAGATTCCTTATTTTAATAAATGGTGCTGGGAAAACTGGATAGCCACATGTAGAAGACTAAAACAGGACCCACAGCTTTCACCTCTCACAAAAATCAAATCATGGTGGCTAACAGACTTAAATCTTAGCGGGGAAATTATTAGAATTCTAGAAGAAAATGTAGGAAAGACTCTTACAGACATTGGTCTAGGCAAAGAATTTATGAAGAAAACCCCTAAGGCAATCACAGCAACAACAAAAATAAACGAATGGGACCCGATTAAATTAAAAAACTTCTGCACAGCCAAAGAAACAGTCACCAAAATAAACAGACAGCCTACAGAATAGGAAAAAAAAATTCACATACTACACATCAGATAAAGGACTGATAACATGAATTTATTTAGAACTCAGGAAAATCAGCAAGAAAAAATCAAACAACCCTATCAAAAAGTGGGCAAACGACATGAATAGAAATTTTTTAAAAGAAGATATAAGGATGGCTAACAAATATATGAAAAAATGCTCAACATCCCTAATCATCAGGGAAATGCAAATCAAAACCACAATGAGATATCACTTAACTCCAGTGAGAATGGCCTTTATCAAAAAGTCCCAAAGCAGCACATGTTGGTGTGGATGCGGAGAGACAGGAACACTCATACACTGCTGGTGGGAATGCAAACTAGTGCAACCCCTGTGGAAAGCATTATGGAGATACCTTAAACAGATTCAGGTAAACCTACCATTCGATCTAGCAATCCCTTTATTGGGCATATACCCAGAAGAACAAAAGTCATTCTATGACAAAGACACCTGTACCCAAATGTTTATAGCAGCACAATTCACAATTCCAAAGATGTGGAAACAACCCAGATGCCCATCAATCCACGAATGGATTAGTAAACTGTGGTATATATATACCATGGAATATTACTCAGGTATAAGAAATAATGGTGATATGACATCTCTTTGGTTCTCCTGGAGAGAATTGG
>MPIZ01001629.1:214650-230866 GCA_003258685.1 Prolemur simus | reverse complement strand
GGTCATGCTTGAAGTTGCTGACTCAGGGAGGTGGGGGGTTGGGGGAGGGGATGGATGTATGACTACATGGTGAGTGCCAGGCGCACTGTCTGGAGAATGGACAAGCTTGAGGCTCTGACTCTGGGGGATGGGCAGGACATGGACAATGTATATAACCTGAACTTATGTACCCCAATGATGAGCTGAAATAAAAAAAATAAATTAATTAAAAAAACATAATAAAAATTTAAAAAAAGATTGTATTGGAAGACCTAGCAGGAACAATTAGGCAAGAAAAATAAATTAAAGGTATTCAAATTGGAAATTATGATGTATAATTATGTTTGCAGATGGCATAATATTATATGTTGAAAAAAACTAAATGAATTGATGTCAACAAATGACAAAATAGAAAGCCTTAGACTATATTTTTCCCATAAATGCACGATGAAACAATACATGAACAAATTCTTTTGTGAGAAATCCACAAACTAGTTGAGAGGCTTCTGCACCCTAGGAAATTGCAAAACGAGGCAAAATGAAGCCATTAGGATAATTTGAAACACCCTCTTGAACATAATCCCTACTCTTGGCACAGTACCGTATGATCGGAAGAAAACTCTTGGCTCCAAGATTGATGCTGGAAAGGGAAATACTTACACTGGATGTCCAATCCCAACTTTACCTGGAGCTGCCCAAGACCCTGACTTCTTTTTTTTATAGACACAGGGAAATTATTTATTTGGACTTCATCAGATAGAAATTTAGAAAAATTCTCATATTCACTTTGTGAGGTAAAAGGATGAGGTTCACTGCTTTCCAGTGATCAAATAAATCAAGAACTGAGAGGCAAGGTATGTAAGGGAGACTATATGCTAATGTTTATTTTTTTTGATGTCACTTCAAATTGTTCCAAGAGGAAAAATAAAACCAACATATGATAACATAGATATTGAGAATGTGTTTTTGTTTTAGTCCATTCAGGCTGCTATAACAAACTATCATAGGCCAGGTAGCTTAAATAACAAACATTTATTTCTCACAATCTGGAGGCTAGGGAGTCCAAGATCAAGGCACTGGCGAATTTGGTGTCTGGTGAGGGACCATTTCATAGTTCATAGATGGCCATCTTATTGTGTCCTCACATGGCAGAGGGGCAAGAGAGGTCTCTGGAGTCTCTTTTATATAAGAGCACTAATCTCATTTATGAGGGTTCCACTCTCATGACCTTATCACTTCCCAGAGGTCTCACTCACCTGCTAATATCATCACCTTGGGGGTTAGGAATTCAGTATATGGATTGGAGGGAACACAAACATTTAGCCCATAACATTTCACCCTAACCCTCCCAAAATTTATGTCACCCTCACATGAAAAATGCCTTTATTCCATCCTAGTAGTCCCAAAAGTCTTAACTCATTCCAGCATCAACTCTTAAGTCCAGAGTCTCATCTAAATATCATCCAAATCAGATATGGGTAAGAGTCAAGGTACAACTCATCCTGAGACAAATGTCTCTCCATCTGTGAACCTGTGAAACCAAACAAGAAATGTGCTTTTGAAGTACAATGGTGGGACAGTCACATAATAGACATTTTCATTCCAAAAGACAGAAATAGGAAAGAAGAAAGGTGTAATGGATCTCAAGTAAATTCAAAACCTTACAGAGGAGGCATATTAAACCTTAAAGCTTGAGAATAATCCTCTCTGGCTCAGTGCTTCACCCTCCACACCGACTGGAGCAAGAATGGTACTCAGTGAGGTGCTGCCCAACCTCTCAGTGGTGGTGGTGGCCCTGCCCATGCCACAGCATTCTGCTATGGCCCTGCCACCATGGCAGCTCTCTCCCATGTTAGGATGGCAGCCCTTCAGCTCCAGATGGCCCTGTCCTTTGACACCTAGGTAGAGGCAGCCATATCTCCCAGGCCCATGTCCTCTGGGACTGTTATGACTGAACTGCCTTTGGGGTCATTCTTCCAATGTCTTGATGAATTGTGCCTGGCTTCAGCTGATATGGATAATCTATACTAATCTCCATATCAAATGGCATCTTGGCCACACCCTCAGTGTTCTAATTTTTTTGCAATATGAGTAGGCCAAAAATTTTTCAAATCTTTAAGTCCCACTTTTTTTTTGCTTAATAAAAGCAAGTCATTAACCAAAAAAAAGTCATTTTTCCTTTTTTGCAGTCAGAAGAAGCCAAGCTGAACTTTCAACACTTTGCTTAGAAATTTCCATAGCTAAATATCTAGTTTCATTGCTTGCAAGTTTTACCTTGCAAAAACGCTAGACTATCAGTACAATTCAGCCAACTCTTTCACTATTTTATAACAAAGATCACATTTCCTTCAGTTTTCAATAACATCTTCCTCATTTCCTCTGAGACCTCATCGGAATGACCTCTGCCATCCATATTAACATTCAAAGGGTGTCGGGCAGGTGGGATTCGGGAGGAGGGGATGGGTAAATTCACACATAATGGATATGGTGCATTATGTCTGGGGGTTGGGCACACTTGTAGCTCTGACTAGGGTGGTGCAAAGGCAATATATGTAACCAAAGCATTTGTATACCCATAATATTCTAAAAAAAGTAGAAAAAAAGATCATGAAATCCAGAAAATTAATAAAATGCTTTTAATTGATGAAAAAAAAAAAAACTTACCAACTAATGTAAATAAGCATCTGCCAGAAAATACTTCTGTGAACTAGATCATGAATTTTAATTTAAATTCAATTAACTCAAATTTATTGCATTTTCTTAAGTAAGGTTTATCTTCTAAATAAAATAGCTGCCTTCCCCCCTGAAAAAATTCTACTTTGACATCATACATATGTGTATCGATTCTTACTTATCTATAGGCCATATTTTTTTTCAAAATATTATTGTTATTAAGATTAATTCTATACACTTTAGTTTGTTATTGACACTGATTTCATCGCAGAGGTACCTGAGTTGCCAGAGCTAATTGAATTAAATCAATAAAATTTTTTCTACACAAAAATGTGGAAGTGGCTTTGGAACTTGATAAAGGATAAGGCTAGAAGAATTTTGAGGTGCATGCTAGTAAAAAGCCTACATTGTCATGATGGATCTTTAAAGATGATTCTGGTGAGGGCTCAGGAAAAAAAAAAGAGGAGAGCTGTAGAGAAAGTCTCATACTTCTCAGAGAATGCCTAAGTGATCATGACAAAACACTGACTTCTATCTCACCTGTATCTGAAGTCTGGTGGGACCCAGCATACACTAAATGACTTGGGGTGAAAGAGAAGAAAGAAGTAATTTAAGTTGGCATGTAAGCATTCACCGTAGCCTATCCTCCCAGGTCAATAGAGTAAATTCCAAATCTCAGCTTCTTCCTAGGGAGGGAAATAATTAGACTGCATCTGCAAAGATTTATGGGGGCTGCCCTTAGTGGCGACTCCTTTCACATCTGTCTCAGAGAACTGAAAGTATCTGGCATATCCTAGATACCCGGGGGCTACTAAGAACAAATAAGACAGTTTGGACGAGCATGAAGGTTTGAGAGTCGCCCAGGCTGATTGGTGAGGAGATTCTTCTGTATGAAGCCAGATCATGAAGACTGGGAGAGGTGGTGTTTTATTTTTTATTTTTCTCTAACATGTAGATATCAACACAAAGGGACAAGAAAATGAACAAACAGGGAAATAAGTCCCCCAAAATGGAACAAGACAAATCTCTAGAAACTGATATTAGTGAAAGAGAAAGATATATGATTTACCTGTCAAAAATTTCCAAATAACTATCATAAAAATAAGTCAGGGGAAAAATGCATAAAACCAATGAAAATTTCAACAAAGAGTAGGGGAAAATTAAATAGAAAACAGGAATCTTGTAGCTGAAGAATACAATACCATAACTAAAAATAATCACTACAGGGGTTGAACGATAGACTAAATCAAGCAAAGGAAAGCAACACCAAATGCAAAGACAGATCAATATAAATTATCAATTCAGAGGATAAAAACAAAGAAAAGAAGGAAAAAGAGTGAAGAAATATTAATTGATTTATGGGAAACAATCAAGTGGACTTATATATGGTTATAGGAAGACAGGAAGGAGAAGAGAGATAGAAAGGACCAGAAATTAATTGAAGAAATAATAGCTGAAAACATCCCAAACTTGAAAAAAAAAAATAGACATCCAGATCCAGAAAGACTTACAACTTGCAATAAATACTAATATAAGTTCTTCAAGGTGAAATGAATGGATGCTGAAAAGCATACAAAAGTATGTGAAACTATAAAATTTGTTGGTAAAGTGCAATGATTTAAATGATTTAAATTTCTTGTGTTAGAAACTTAATCCCTAAATCAACAGTGTTGAAAGGTGAGATTTTTAAGAGCTGATTAGGTCCTGAAGGCTCTGTTATCATTAACAGGTTAATGTCAAGATCTCAGTAGTGAATTATATATACATCATGGGATTTGGTTATTGATAAAAGGATGAGTATGGCACCCTGCCCTCTGTCAGATGATAACACTTTTGCCTTCTACCATGGGATTATAAAGCAAGAAAGCCCTTACAATATGTGGGCTTCTTGACTTCCCAGCCTCCATAGCTGTAAAAAATAACATTCATCAGGTGGTAGGCAGATGCGAGAGGGAAAGAGGGAATGAGTATATACACACCAAATGGGTGTGGTGTGCACCATCTAGGGGGTGTACATTTTTGAAGCTCTGACTTGGGTGGGTCAAAGGCAATATATGGAACCTAAATATTTGTACCCATGTAATATGCTGAAATAAAATAAATAAATAAATAAATAAATAAATAAATAAATAAATAAATAAATCTATCTCTGCTCTCTATAAATTACTCAGTTTTATGTATTGTACTATAATAACACAAAACTAAGACAGGAAATTGGTACTGAGAAGTGGGGCTTCTCATATAACAAATATATGAAAATGTGAAAGCAATTCTGAAACTGGATAATAGGAAGAGGCTGAAAAAATGTGGAGGAGCAGGCAAGAAAAATCCTGGAGAGCCATTAATTAAATATTAATAGAAATTTTTACAAGAGCTTAGAAGAAAACAAAACTGTAGGGAAATCTTGTCTTCTTGAGATTACTTAAGTGTTCATGATTAAAATCTTGGTTGAAATATGAATAGTAAAGTCAGTTCTTAGGAAATCTCAAAGGGAAATGAGGAACAAGGTATTAGAAACTGGAGTAAAGGTCATCCTTGTTAAACAGTTGACAGAATTATGTCTATGTCTAAGGGCTTTATAAAAGACCTAATTTAAGAGTGATAAACTAGAATATCTGTTGGAATAAATTAGTAAACAAAATATTAAAAGAGCTATATGGATACTTTTCATCACATATAGCAAGATAAGAGAGGCACAATGCTTTAAAGACATAAATTTATAACTAATAGGGAAATAGAATGTAAAAATACGGGAAAATTGCATCCTGGCTATGTAAAGAATGAAAAAATCATACAAGGGTGCAACCAAACGACTGTTTAATAATGAGATCAGTATGGACAGAAGGAAGCCAGATGCTTCCATTATCAAGACAATGTAAGAATGACTTGGAAGGCATTTTAGAGTTCTTTGAGACTGCCCAACTCATTACAGGGCCAGACCTCTAGGAGAGCAAAATGGCTTCAGGAAACAGGCCCGGGGAACCCTCTACAGGCTCACTGTTCAAGGCCACCTCAAGATATTACTCCCTGCATTCCAGCATAGTGCTCTGCATTAATCCATTTTAGACTGCTATAAAGAAAATACCTGAGACTTGGTAGTTTATAAAGCAAAGAGGTTTATTTGACTCAAGGTTCTGCAGGCTGTACAAGATGCATAGCACCAGCATCTATTTCTGGTGAAGGCATCAGGGAGCTTTCAATTAATGTGGAAGGCAAAGGGGGAGTGGGCATGGTACATGGTAAAAGAAGGAGTAAGAGAAAGAGGAGGTCGTGGGTGCCAGACTCTTAAACAATAAGCTCCCTTGTGAACTAAAATAGTAAGATCTCACTATTATCATGGGGAAAGCATGAAGCCATTCATATAGAGTCACTCCCATGACTCAAACACTTCCCACCAGGCCCCACATCCAACACTTGGGATCAAATTTCAACATGAGATTGGGATGGGCCACACACCTAAACCATATCATGCTCCTTGGCTGCCCCAGCCATGGCTCAAGGGAGGCTGGTTATGGCTTGTACTGCTACTCTGAAAAGCAGAAGAGAAAAGCCTTAGTGCTGTCCATGTGGTGCTAATTCTGCAGGTGCACAGCATGGGCTGTGAGGCCATGTCAGTTTCCACATAAATTTAAAAGAATGTATCAGACTGTCTGGGGTACCAGGAAGAAACCTGATGCAGGAGTGGAGTCACCACAGAAAATCTTCACTAGGACAGTGCTTCATGGAGTTGTGGGAGTATGATCACTGTAGAGAATCCCACTACAATAATGCCCAGTGGAGCCATGGGAGTGGGGCTGCCCCTGAGACACCAGAGCTATAGAGCTCCACTTGGCAAGAGCTAGAGGCATGAGACTCCAACTATAGAGAGGTAAATCTTGGGCAAAACCCAATAAAGCCACGGGGATAGGGCTGTATGAGGCCTTAGGGGGCTCAGCTTCCATTCCAGTGTGTCCAGGAGGCAGCACATGTAGTCATAGATTATTCTTCAGTGTTCAAACTGAATGTTTTCCTTGCTGGGTTTTGGGCTTACTGGGACCAGTTTTCCCTTCCTTCTTGCCTATTTCTCCCTTTTAAAATGGGAATGTCTATCCTATGCCTGACCCACCATTGTATTTAGGTAATAAATTCATTTTCACAGTCTCAGAGTTTGAGAAAATTTGGCTAAAGATAAATCATGTCTTGAAACACACCCATATCTGATTTAGATAAGACCCCACATTTTGGACTTTTGAGTTGATGTTAGACCAAGATAAGACATTCAATGCTGTTGGGATGGAATAAATACATATTTCATATAAAAAGCATATTAATTTTTGGGACCAGGGGAAAATGCTATGGTTTTAATGTGCCCCCCAAAGTTCATGTGTTGGAAACTTAATCCCCAATATAACAGTGTTGAGAGGTGAAACTTTTATAACATGGAACCTTTAAGAGGAGATTATGTTATGAGGGCTCTGCTTTCATGAACGAATTAATGCCTTTACCATGGGAGTGAGTTGTTCATAAAAGGAGGAGTTCAACCCTCTTCCCTCTTCCATGTGTGTACCCTTTTACTTTCCACCAATAGGATTTACACAGATGAAGGCCCTTGACAGATGTAAGCCCCTTAACTATGAACTTCTCAGTCTTCATAGCTATAAAAAATAAATCTTTCTTCTTTATAAATTACCCAATGTCAAATATTCTGTTATAGTACAGGAGGGACTAAAGAAGAGAAGTGAAAATATAGATAAATATAAACTACTTTAATGGTGGCAAGTAAATCAGTTTTAATTCTCGTATAAAAGTTAAAAGACAAAAGTATCAAAATATTATGACTATAAATGTAATAATGAATACACAGTATAAAAAGACAAAAATTGTGATGTCAATAACAAAGTGTGTGTATGGAGAAGTAAAGGTGTAGAATTTTTGTATGCAATTTAACTTAAAGTATCCACTCAAAATAGACTGTTATAACTATAAGATGTCTTATAAAAGACACATGGTAACCAGAAAAATAAGAAATACACAAAAGAAAAAATGCATGTTAATATAGAAACAATGAATGAAACCCTAAAGAAAACAGCAAGAAAGGAAATGAGGGACAAAAGTACTACAAGACACAAAGAAAACAACAAAATGGTAATAATAATTCTTCCTTCTCAATATTTACTTTAAATGTAAATTCATTAAATTTTCCACTCAATAAATATAGAGTGACTGTGTTAAGAATAATATTAATACATTTTAAAACTATATGCTATTTATCAGAGGCTCACTTTAAATTAAAGGACATACATAAGCTTAAAGTGAATGAATGGAGAAAGATATTCCATAAAAAATGGTAAACAAAAGAGACCAGGGTTGGATATAATTATATCACACAAAATAGATGTTAAGTCACAAAAACTGTCACAAGAGACAGAGGCAGACATCATATAATGATAAAATGGTCAGTTCACCAAGAAGATATATCAACTATAAATATATATACACTCAATATCAGGACACCTAAATATATAAGGCAAATATTGACAGAAAAGAGAAAAATAGTCAACAATACAACATATGTAGGAGATTTTAGTATCCTACTTTCAATAATAAATACAACATAGAGACAGAAATTCAATTAAACAAGAAGACTAGAACACCACTGTAGACAAAATGGACCTAACAGACATGTACAAAACATTCCAACCAAAACCAGCAGAATATACATTCTTCTCAAGTGCACACAGAACATTCTCTGGGATAGATTACATGCTAAGTCACAAAGTAAGTCATAGTAAATTTGAGACGATTGAAATCTGGGGTGACACCAGCAAAATAGCAAAATGGCTAATTAGGAGATATCACCCCCCAACACACACACACACACACACACACACACACACACACACACACACACAAAATCAGCTATAATTAGCTATCCAAAAATAGTTCTAAGAGGGCTTGAGAGTCAAATTAAAACACTGCAGCAGCATAGAGAAGAAAAAAAGAAGAGGAACAACCACACAACCACACAGAAAGGATCCCTATATTGATTGGCATACCTGAGATGTCTAGAGGTGGCTTGGAACAAAGAAGATGGACAGAGGTTATCAGTATTGGCCACATGGAGTGTGACCCCAAATAAGCTGCTCTGCAGAGAACTTCAACAGCCTCTTCCACTGAGGATCTTAGCAGCCTCTGAGGCAGCCGTGTACTCCCTGCAGCCTTCACAGAAAAGGCCCCGTTAGTGTTCATGGGGGTGAACTACAGCAGACCATTCCACAGAAGACACTGGCAATTTTCAGCTCTGAGGTCACCAATAACCATGGTGACTCCTTGAAAAGGGAGATCATGATGCAACCACTCACAAGAAGGCATCACTCTCAAACTGCCCTGGGATCTAGGCCACCCTCAAATCCTGTGCTTATACTGGATTCAGCAGCAACCACTCCATGCTTGTCTATGCTCTAGTCCCCCGCTTTGCAACTACATCTTGTCCTGTATGCCTATACTTTAGACATCAGTCACTATTGCTATGGACTAATCCAAATCATGGACTCTGGAACCTTGATCAGTCTACACTGTGCTCCTGATCCTGGCTCCACTTCTGCTCTGGAAATTCCAGTGATGACAACATAAGACTCATTACCACATTGAGCTAGCCTGTGCCCTGAACCTGGAGCTGCCATAGCTATATGTGTGCCCATGCTTCAGATTTCAGCTACATGAGTGTTTGCCAAGCTACTGCAACTTGGAAATCATAGCCACCTCTGCAACAGTCCCATGCATGTCATAATATAACTTGTGACACGAAAACTATAAAATATGTATATAGAATTAGGGTATACGATAGAAGTTGTGCTATTATTACCACAACAGAGTTTGTTGTAACTCTAAGATGTTATATGTGAGCATCACATTAACAACAAAGAAAAAACCTGTAATAGACACACAAAAGACAAAGATAAAGGAATCAAAATACACTGCTATAAAAAGTCATTAAATTACAAAGGAAGACAACAAAAAGGAAGAAAAGAACAAAGGTTCTATAAAACAACCAGAAAATAATCAACAAAATTGTAATAGTGGGGGAGGGGCAAGATGGCAGATGAAAATACCACTAGCCAGACTGTCTCTGCAAGAATAGATTTTAGAAGAAAGTGAAAAAATAAATAAATAAACAGGAAGACAAACATAGATCAGATGAGGGTCAGAAGGAAGATGCCTGAAACTACAGGAGACTTCATGGGAAGAAGTTGTGGAGGAAAATTGAAAGAAGAAAGGTCCCCAAGAGGCTTGGAGACCAGCCACAAGGGCAGGTGGAGTGGCTAAATTTCCCCTCCCTTGCATCTCAGACTGCTTGTGGGCTCCTGAGTGGTTGGAAAGACCTGCTGGCACCAGTCCAGAGATGGGTGCTGCCAATGAGTGGTCAGCCTCTTATGGACAGGACACCTGGCTCCCAGCTCCCTTGGGGCACCTTCTGGCCCACAGACCAGAGCCAATCAACAGGCACCATATTGTTTCATTCTCCCCTTCCTCTTCAGTACCAGCCACTTCCGAGAGAGACACTTTAGCCCACACCCAGAGGCATCTGCAGGAAATGGGACCCTTGATTTTGGGGCCCTACAGTGGATTGAGTGATACTAAGACTGTGAGCTCCCTACCTGCCAGCCTTCCCAGGTGCAGCTTACCTGGTGATTCAAGGAGAGTGGGGCAAATCCTGAGGCAGACAGACATTGATCCAGCTTGGGCAACCTGTAGGTGACTTGAGACCAACACTCTTCTTCCTGGCAGGGTCAGGAATTGATCTCCAGGGCCCAGGGGACAAGTCTGCAGAACAGATCCTGTACACCCAGGTCTCCATTATATTGCCCAGGGGCAAAAAAGGGATATTTGTGAACAAGCATACTGATGTGTGTGCGTTCCTTCAGGGGCAGATCATCGTGCTTGAGAAGCAATCCTCTTCTCATAGGTGGGCTGTGCTACCATCTCAGGCTGCGGTCCTGGGCAGGGACCCTCGAACCCTGCATCACAGCCAGGGGAGACCCCCAGCATGAGGTTCTGCCTGCTGGCTGGCAGAGGTCCAGGAGAAATCATGGAATAGGGGAAGGTGTAAAAGTGTAGGGTCTGCTCCAGACTGCAGGTCTCAGATAGCCCCGCCCCCAAACACAGATATTTCAGCTGAGTAGAGTCATTTCAGTCCCTCTCTGGCAGCTTTTCTCAGAAGCAAATAATAGACCTTTTACTCCTACTAACAGCATTTGTGGAGCTTGAGGGCAGGCTTACCCAACCCAGCTCTGCCCAGCCTCCCTCTCCCACCTTCCCCCACTGAGGTGGAGAATAAGGACACACCTGGATGTTCAAGGGCCCCACCCACCACCTGAGGCACTGGAATGCCTCTCCTAGGGAACAAGAACTGGTTACAGGATCCAAAAACTACATTGCAGCCTACTCCTCCCAGTAAATGCCACCTACTGACAGGGAAGTCATTCTGCATACAATTTTACTGCATCTATTAACTCATCATACAGGGTGTGGTCAAATCTCACCCCAAAACACCACCTGCTGGCTCAGAGACTAAACAGGGCATGTCATTATCCAAATGAAAATCTAAAGGTAAGAAGCAACATCAGATCCAGATGGGAAGGAATCAGCAAATGAACTCTGGAAGTATGAAGAATCAAATGGAGAGCACACTCCCAAAGGGGAACACCAGCTCTCTAGCAATGGATAGCAACAAAATTCAGAACACTAAAATGACAGAAGAAGAATTTTGAACATGGATTGTATGAAAACTCAATGATATGCAAGAGGAAATTCATAGCCAACACAAAGAAACCACACACACACAAAAATCCAGAACTTGAAGGAAAAAAAATCACTGAAGAACTTGAAATATTACAGAAAAATCAAACAGAACTTCTTGAAATGAAAAATTTATTCAAGGAATTACAAAACACAGTGGAAAGCCTCAAGAACAGGGTAAATCAAACAGAAGAAGGAATCTCAGGGATTGAAGATAACACCTTCCAATTAAATAAGTCAGTCACAGAGATAGAGCAGAGAAATAAGAGAAAAGAGCAAAGCCTACAAGAAATGTGGGATTATGTGAAGAGGCCTAACATGAGAATCATAGCATCCCTGAGGGTGAAAAAGAAAATACACAAGGGGTGGATAAGCTATTTGAGGGTTTAATAGAGGAAAATTCCCCAGGCCTTGCTAAAAATCTAGATATTCATATAAAAGAAGCTCAAAGGACTCCTGGGAGAGTCAATGAAAACAGGAAGACACCATGACACAGTCATCAGAGTGACCAAAATAACCACCAAAGTGGCCCTCCTATGATCTGTAAGACAAAAGAAGCAGGTAACCTACAGAGGAAAATCCATCAGAATAATGTCACTCTTCTCAACTGAGACCTTACAAGCAGGAAGAGACTGGGACACCATTCTCACTCATCTCAAACAGAATAATGACCAGCCTAAAATCTTGTATACAGCAAAAAAAATTTTCATATATGAAGGAGAAATAAAGACCTTCTCAGACAAGCAAAGACTAAGGGAATTCATCAAGACAAGACCTGCCCTCCAGGAAGTACTCAAAACAGTGTTACACACAGATCAGCACAGTGAACACTCACCAATGTAAAATCATCCAAAACCTAAATGTGAAAGACCAGATACCACAAAGGCTCAAGAGAGAAAACAAAGGAACAATGTTCAACTCAACAGGATGAACAGAAATCTGCCCCACTTATCAATTCTTTCAATAAATGTGAATGGCTTAAACTGCCCACTAAAGAGACATAGGCTAGCCAAATGGATAAATATACACAAGCTAAGTGTCTTCTGTCTTCAGGAACCACATTGAACCCACAAGATGCATTCAGAATCAAGGTGAAGGTATGGAAAACAATATTTCAAGCAAACAGGAGAAAGCTGGCATGGCAGTTCTTATTTCAGATAACTTAGTCTTCAGATCAACAAATGTAATGAAATACAAAGAAGGTTGCTATATAACGGTGGAGGGTACAATTCAACAAGAAGGCATAATAATTCTAAATATTTATGCACCTGACTCATGTGCACCCAGATTCATAAAGCAAATGCTACTTTATCTAAACAAAATGATAAACAGCAACACCATAATAGCTGGAGAGTTCAACATCCTTCTGACAGAACAGGATAGATCCCCCAAACAGAAAATAAACAAAGAAACAATGGACTTGAACAGAACCCTACAACAAACAAGCCTGACTGATGTTTATAGAACATTCTACTAAAAAATAACCGAATATCACAAGAATGGAAAAACAAGCACCACATATACTCACCATCAAATTGGTATTAACTGATCCACACTTAAGTACACATATAGTAATAAGATTCATAGCGTGTTGGGCAGATGGGAGGGGGGAGTAGGGGATGTGTTACACCTTATGGATGCTGTGTGCACCATATTGGGTATGGACACACTTGAAGCTCTGACTCAAGTATGGCAAAAGCAATATGCATAGCCTAAACATTAGTGCCCCTGTAATATGGTGAAAAAAATTTTAAAAAATACAAAAACAAAAACAAACAAAAAAGTAGATAAAATCATATGGGAGGAATTTATTTTATTTTTTTAAAAATACTTACCCAAACTCAATATAGTTCATGTTTACGTCATTGTTTTATAAATTCCTTTTTTAATAGCAATGTAGGGAATCATTCTTATGATTTCATCAAAATCTACCAATTTTTATGTTTCATAATCATGATATGAGGTAGTACCATGATTTCTAATGTTTTTAAATAAAAATAAATACCAAAAATTTTACAATTTAGTGAGTGCTTATGACATTCAAAGAACTGTGCTAGGCATTTTATGTACATTAATTCATTTAATCAGCATGTTTTCAATATGAGAATAAGTACTATTCATGTTTTCAAATGAGGAAACTGTAGCCATTTTACATGTTTCACTTAAGGAAAAATGTGCCCAAGTTTACATGTTTGCTCAGTAGTTTAGGTAATTTATCTGGGATTTGAATTCACTTCATCCTAGAAAATTGTTCATTATACATTTAATTGCATTTTATTCAATTATGTTGAAGTGTAATAACATACCAATTTATTGCTACTAAACATTTGTTTTTATGAAAAAATGGCAATAGTAAGTTCATACCTATCAATAATTATCTTCAATGTAAATGGATTAGGTGATCCAATCATAAGACATAGACTAGATGAATGGATTAAACAAAAATGTAATTATATCCTGCATACAAAAGACTCACTTTAGCTTTAAGGAATACATAGACTAAAAATGAAGAGATGGAAAAAATATATTCCATGCAATGGAAACCAAAACAGAGTATGAGTATGTATACTCATATCTTGCAACATAAACTATAAGTCAAAAATGGGGAAGAAAAAAGACAAAGAAGGTCACATAATGATAAAGGAGTCAATCCCTATGAGGATAAAACATTTGTAAATATAGGCATCCAATATCAGAGTATCAAAATGTATAAAGCAAATAGTAATAGATCTGAAGGTAGATACGGGTGACAATATTGCAATAACAGTTGAATTCAATACCTCGCTTTCGACAAGATAGATTATCCAGGTAGAGAATCAGTAAGAAAACTTAGTCCTTGTAACTACATTTTAGACCAACTGGACCTAACATAAGCAGAACATTCTATCCAGCAGGACTAAAAAACACATTGTTTCAAGCACAAACAATATTCTCCAGGATAGATCATATGTTAGGGAAAAAAAGAAGTATTTACAAATTTAAGAAGATTGAAATCATATCAAGAATCTTTTCCAACCAACAGGGCAAGAAACTATATATCAGGAAAAGGAGGAATCTTGCAAGAGACACAAATACATTTAAATTAAAAAATATGCTCCAGGCCAGGCATGGTGGCTCATGCCTGTAATTCTAGCACTCTGGGAGGCTGAGGCAGGAGAATGGCTCCAGGTCAGGAGTTTGGGACCAGCCTGAGCAAGAGCAAGACACCTTCTCCACTAATAATAGAAACACGTTAGCTGGACAACTAAAAACATATACAGAAAAAGTTAGCCAGGCATGGTGGCACATGCCTGTAGTCCCAGCTGCTTGGGAGGCTGAGGAAGAAGGATTGCTTAAGCCCAGGAGTTTGAGGTTTCTGTGTACTAGGCTGATGCCACGGCACTCTACCTGGTGACAGAGCAAGACTCTGTCTCAAAAAATAAAATAAAATAAAATAAAATAAGAAGAGGAAGAAGAAAAAGAAAAAAAAATGCTCTTGAACAACCAATGGATCAAAGAATAAATCAAAACGGTGATTTAACAATATCTTCAGGCAAACAGAAAAGTACAACATGCTAATACTTATGGCATGCAGAAAAAGCAGTTCTCAGAGGAATCTTTATAGTGAAAAACACCTACACCTAAAAAGGAAACCTCAAATAAACAATCTAACCTTACACCTCATTTTTTAAAAAGAAGAACAAATTAAACCCAAAGATACTAGAAGGAAAGGAATAAACAAAATCAGAGGAGGAATAAATAAAATAGAGAATAGAACAACAAGAAAAAAGATTAAAAATAATAGCTTTTTAAAAAAAGATAAAATTGACACATATTTCGATAGATTAAGAAAAAAGATGGAATATTTAAATAAAATCAAGAAATTAAAAAATACAACTAATAGCTTAGAAATACAAAGGATCTCAAATGACTAGCATGGAATATTATATGTCAACTAATTGATAAGAAGAAATGGATAAATCCCTAGACACATACAGCCTAACAAGACTGAACCAGGAAGAAATGGAAAATCTGAAAAAAACAATAAATAAGAAAATGGATTCAGTAAAAAAAAAAAAATCCCATCAGAGAAAAGCTCTATGAACTTATGGTTTCATTGGTGAACTATACCAAAACGTTAAAGAAAAATTAATACCAATCCTTCTCAGAGTCTTCGAAAAAATTGAAGAGAATATTTTCAAATTAATCAGACCAACATTGCCTTAATAACAATGACAGAAAAGGATGCTACACAAAAAGAATATTACAAACCAACATAATGAATGAACATAGACACAAAAACACACAACAAAACACTAGCAAACTGTTAGAACAGTATTTTAAGAGAATCATTCATCATAATCAAGTATAATTCATTCCTGTGTGGTAAGAATGGGTCAACATATGAAAATCAATAATAGTGATACATAACATTAATAAAATTGTCAGGAGCCAGCTTAGCCTTATGTAGGCGCCATCTTAAGCTTAAGCGCCATCTTAGGTCTTCTTCCTCCTTGCACAGAGAAAGCGCACGAAGAAAGCCCGCGCAAAGCCTGCAACACCCCTCCCACTCCCTCTCCTCATATCACACCACCACCCTTCCTCCTATCAGCAGCTGCCACAGGTCTTAATCCCACCCTCCCCCGTTACAGCGCATATAAGCAGCCACCCAACAATAAAGTTTCGAGGCTTGATCAGAACCTTGTCTTGCCTCCATTCTGTGTGTCTCCTGTCTCTCTTTTCTCACCAGCAGCAGGTAGTCCTCCTCGCGCCCTGCGTTGTATGCCCCGCTGGTCGGGACATAAAC
>MPIZ01001629.1:169360-187712 GCA_003258685.1 Prolemur simus | reverse complement strand
CCGAGTAGCTGGGACTATAGGCATGCGCCACCATGCCCGGCTAATTTTTTCCATATATATATTTTTAGTTGTCCAGATAATTTTTATTTCTATTTTTAGTAGAGATGGGGTCTTGCTCAGGCTGGTCTCGAACTCCTGACCTCGACCGATCCACCTGCCTTGGCCTCCGAGAGGGGTAGGATTACAGGCGTGAGCCACTGCGCCCGGCCAGAACACTTAATATTTTTAAAGTGCGATCACCTACTTGCTACTTTGGTTCTTCTTTATGGAAGAGGCAAGTACCAGGTTCATCTAGTGAGCCATCTTGAAGACCCTCCTCTCTGTACCACAATTTCCTTATCCACTCATCTGTCAATGAAAACTTAGGTTGTTGCCATATCTTAACTATTGGAAATGATGCAATAAACATGGAAGTGCAGATATTTCTATGAGGTACTGATTTCATTTCCTTTTGGTATATACTCAGAAGAGGAATTGCTAGGTCAAATCCAGTTCTATTTTTAATTTTTTGAGGAAACTCCATATTGTTTTCTATGACAACTGTGTCAATCTACATTTCCACCAACAGTCTACAAGGGTTCCTCTTCCTTCACATCCTCAATGACACTTGCTATCTCTTGTCATTTTGATAACAGCCATCCTAACAGATCTGGGGTGATATCTCATTGTGGTTTTGATTTTCAGTTTCCTGTTGATTAGTGATGTTGATTACCTGTTCATATACCTGTTTACCATCTTTATGTCTTCTTTAAGATATATGTATTTGGGCCCTTTGTCCATTATTACACAGATTAGATTTTGTGTGTGCCTTGTATATCTTGGCTGTTAATCCCTTATAAAACATATAGTCCATAAATATTTTCTTCCCATCTGTACTCTGCCTTTTCATTTTGTTGTTTTCATTTCTGTGCAGAAGTTTTTTAGTTCAGTGTAGTCCCACTTGTTAATTTTTGCTTTTTTTTTCTTTTGTTCCCTGTGCTTTTGGTTTCCTATCCATAAAGTCATTGCCAAGACTAATGTCAAGGAGCTTTCCCTATGTTTTCTTCTAGTAGTTTTATAGTTTCAGGTGATATGATTGGGTATTTAATTCATTTTAATTTGATTTTTCTGTATGGTATAATGTTTCAATTTAACTATTTTGCATGTGGATATCTAGTTTTCCCAGCACCACTTATTGAAAAGTCTATTCTATCCCCATTAGTTTACAGATTTTTAAAAAAAATATTAAACATTGTAATAGATGTGCAGTTATATCACATTAATTTCATTTACCTAATGTCTAATGATTTTGAACATCTTTTCATGTGCTCACTTACCATCTATATATCCTCTTTGCTAAATTTTTTGTTGATGCCCTTTGAACGTTTTCGAATTAGATTTTTTAAATTGTTGACCATGTTTAGCTTCTCTCTGGGAACTGCTGACACAAAGTGTGAAGGAAAAGTGGAGTGCTGAGTAGCATCAACTTAAACCATTTTATTCATTCTCATTGATGCCCAATAAAGGTAGAGGTTCAGATCTTTGGAGTGATGACTAGGGCTTATTTATTTATTTATTTATTTATTTATTTTTATAAAGGAGACATGAGCATATATAAATATTTTGAGGAAACAGGCAGTCGAGAGGGATGCTTAACATAAAAGAGAACAAATGGAGACTTCTTAGTGTAATGTTACTGGGAATTTGGAAGGAATATAATTTCGAGCATAGAGCAATTTTCCTTAGATAAGTGCTGATTCATATCCTATAGTGTAACAGATGGCAGGAAAAGAATGGGTGCAGATGCAAGAACATTGGAACATTTAATAGTACAAAGTAAAGAAAAGTTACTGTCTGATGACTTCACCTTAACTCTTCAAATTAAAATGAAGACCATCTGCTCACTGCCCACATTGAGGGGATGATAATGAAGAGCCAGCAAAAGGCAGAAACCATAAAATGCAGTAGGTTCTCCCAAACAGTATGTATATAGGGAAGAAAAAAAAAAAATTACCAGGAGGATGTGAACAAAAGTGTCAAGTGTTATAAGGATACCAGTGTGGTGGGAGAACAATAGGAATTGGATTTGGCAAATAGAGGAGGTAACCACTATAATATCCTGAAATAAAAAAAAAATAGAATGTGAATTTCCTCAGTATGTGGGCAACTCTAAGGTTAACATTGCTTGGGACAAATTATGTAGAGTTTGCTTTAGTGGTATTAGCTATCAATTTCAATAGCTCCCTATTGAGACAGGAGCACTTACTCCTAGAAATTTACAATGCCTATTCATTTCCTATATTGCCCCTTCTTTATAACAAGCAATGTCCCAAAAGAGAACAGGGACCAAGAGGCATCTTGAGATGATTTCATATGTGTTACTATTTTCAACATTTTAGCAGGTTTATATTTTTCCCTTTCTATAACTGTAAAATTATCAAGGAGCATTATTCCATCCTGAGCCCTTCCTCAGATGTGTAGGCTTGCAAGTTCCCCTAGCTTTCTCCTAACTACTGGCACTTTCGTGTTCTAAAGTATGGCATCAGGACTGATGAACTATGAATCCTCTTTCAGTTTTGAATTTTAAATATTTCCTCAAAGTAAAACTTGGAAGTATAAGGCAGGCTTGAGAGTGCTATGAAAATCAAAATATAAGAATATTTTATATAAGTTCCCAGGAAAGCTCGAGACTGAGCTACTATTAATAGCATCTAAGGAATGGTGATGCCTTCAGGTTGTACCACATGCCAGATCTAAACTTTATCTCCTGCTTCCCAGTTATACTTTATTGAAAAGCCTAAGAGAAAATCAGCAAATTTAGTGTTTTTTAAATCAATCTTCTATTACACATTTTTTTCTGTCTGGTTGGGACTAAAATCAGAGTAAAAATGTGACAGGATTTATGAAAGTCAGACTAAAGTCCAAAGATTAGATCAAAACTATTTGTATAACTTTGGAATTTATTCCTTTTTTGCCTAGGTTTCTTCATCTATAGAGTATACATAATAATTTCAATCCTATATACTTCACAGAATTATGATTCTCAAATGAAAAGATATGAAAAAGGTGTATAAATTGTTCAGTGGCATATAATAAATCTAAGGGATCATCATTCTCATTGTGATAAAAAGAGGCACATAGCCTGTTTTGACTTTACAAACAGGTTCAGCAAGGGAATAAAGTTAAGTCTGAGTTTGGATTTAATTCCATTCCATATTCTATTTTGTCTCCCTATGGTTTTATTATTCTACCTCCAACTCAAGCCTAATTACAAAGCTATGCATCTTACTTTTCCTGCTCTCTGATAGAGGCTACAGAAGTATTAACAGGTATCTTTGTACTTAAATAGAGAACACTGGGAGATTGTCTGAGTTAGAATAATTTCTGGTACAGAGTAAGCACTCAGTGAAAAAGTTGCTAAATAAATGAATTGAAAATCCTCCAAGATCTACCAGAATACATTTCTAATGATAGAATTCTGGCCACTATCACTAGGTGGAAATGGAAATACTTTGGCCAGGGCTGTTTTTATTAGCCTTACAAATCATCATGTAGGCAGTTTCCTAACTAAATTGCTTATAATGATAGTTTTAATCTCCCAATAATCATGTAATAAATAGTAAAGTAATCCTGGGAAGGCTTATTCATCTCTGTGCCCATATAACAATCTGTCAGAATATGTAGAGATTCCAGAGGCTCAGGGGGTGTTTGTTTATTTTCAAGTGGCTTAGAAGTACAATTATAAAGGGACAAGCAATAGCTAGAGTGGTATTTATAAAGGTGATATTCATCATAGACTGTGTCAGAATCACCTTCAGCACATATTAAAAATTCAGATTATCAGATCCACTTAAAGATGTTTGAATTTGACCAGAATGGGGCCCAGGAATCTTAATTAAAAGTAAAGTTTAGGAACTAGTTAAATAGAAAATATTTTATTTTCCACCAGATATGATAATCTGGGACTAATAACTGTCTTCTATTGATGAGGTTGCATAGTGATGTTAAGAAGTCTATTTCCGTGTTGTCCAATTGCATTTAGAAAACCATTTATTGACTATTGAGAAAATCACAGATTATATTTTATTTATACAGAAGATTCTTTTCAAATTGCTTAATGAGTTATGGTTCCAGGACCATCAAAATTAATTCCATCTGCAAATTAAAAGAGGAGACTTGTAGCCTCAAACAATGAAAACTTCATTTTTGAATAAGTACCACAGAAGATTTTGATTCAGCAGGCTAGAAACCATATTTTGAGAAATACTGAACTTGAAAGATGGAATACATTAATCTTCATTAGCTTTTCCTCCCACCTTCATTTTTCCTTCATGAAAATGCTAGAAACATGTGAAAATAGGTTATTAAGTATGAAGTGTCCAATATCCTTAAGTAATAAGTTTGACAGTTGATATCTCTGACATTTCACTTTGACATTTCTTGTTTTGTTTTATTTTTATTGTGAAGGTACTTCTTCAGTTTTTCAAATGCATGTTTTGGCTTGTGATTATCTTTCAAATTTTTAGGGCAATTTTTTTTGAAACCATGGATAAATCAAAAATCTGTGTTATTTTTGAATATGAGTTCTGTCATGGAACAAATGTTGTACATACTGCTCAAAACATCAACAAAATATTTAGAAGGGATGTGGCTAATGAATGCACAGTACATCGATGGTTTGAGAAGTTCTGTTCTGGTGATTTTAATCTTGAAAATGAGCCATGTGTGTGATCTAAAACCAAGCTGGATAATGATGAGCTGAAAGCTATAGTGGAAGTGAATCCATCTCAACCTATGTGTGAATTAGCGGCAAGGTTTCATGCTACTATTCCAACAATATTGCAATATTGGAAACAAATCAGCAAGTTAAAGAAGCTGGATAAGTGGGTTCTGCATGAATTAAATGAGCATCAGAAGAGAAATTGCCTTGAAACTTGTGTTTCTTTGCTGTCACAACATAAAGGTGAACCATTCCTACATGATATTTGTACGTGTGATGAAAAATTAATTCCTTGTGGCAATTCCAACGGTTAGTCATAATGGTTGGATAAAGATGAACTGCTGAAATACAGTCCAAAAGTAAATATTCATCAACAAAAGCTAATGGTGTCTGTTTGGTGATCCAGCGCTGGTATTATCCACTACAGCTTCATGAAACCTGGTCAATCAATTACATCAGATGTCTACTGCAACCAATCAAACCAAATGATGAGGATTGTTGCTATTAAGCAGCTGAGATTGGTCACCAAAGACAAGCCAATCCTCTTGCAAGACAACACTCAACTACATGTCACACAAACAATGCTGTTCAAACTACAGAAACTGGACTTGGAAACTCTTTGTGATCCACCATATTCACCAGACCTTGCACCAACTGACTACCACTTCTTCCAGGCTTTGGAACATTTCTTGCAAGGAAAAATATTCAATTCTCAACAAGCTGTGGAAAACTCCTTTCACCATTTCATCACCACTCGCTCTCCAGGCTTCTTCGCTGCTCGCATAAGCAAGCTACTGTTAAGATGGCAAAACTGTGTTGATAGCTTAGGTGCATACTTTGATTAATTATACTGCTTCTTATTTGAGATATAATAAACTACACTTTTGTTTCAAAATCAGACATTTCATATTTAATGACCTAATGTTTCTAATGCAGTTAAGGGTCTTCTAATGTGTATGAATAAGGTCTCACTCTGTATAGGCTCTCAGGCTTTCCACAGAGAACTATGAAGGCCTTTACAATAATGGCTTATCTGTTCAATTACCCTACATATCCATGCTGCCAATAATTCCATTCTTAAAGACAATGACTCTGGCTGTGAAAGAACCCTTCCTGCTGGGCTTTGGCACAATTGGCCTGGATCAAGAAGCAGAAGAATCAAAGTGATTTGAGCACATGATGATTTTAGGGGATGATTCATATTGTTGATATGTCACAATAATAAAGTACATGCTGTGCACTATCCATGGAACAGGAGGGAGTAGGCACAATTCAAGAGGATGCACTTCAATGCAGAGCAGCAAAATACAAGGAAAAAAAAGCCCTATACCTGAATAAATGATTTCCAAACCCTTAGATTTAGTTTAATTTATTTTTTTCTTTTATTAATGTGCCTCTATTTAAAAGATTTTTTGGATGGTATTGGCTCACTGAAACTGTGAATGAATAACCAGATCAGATTTCAAATCCTTCCTAGAAGTCATTCCTTTAAAGACACACAAACACTAAGGCATAGGTATAGTCATTATTGTTTTTTAGTTTGTGTGAGAAGCTGAGAAAAAGCACAGCAGTTGAAAATAGAATAGGAAAACGGAACTTTTTTGCTTAATGTATCCATATTTTGCTTCTAAGAAGCACAAATATGAATTGTATCCACTGAGCATTTAAAATGTGAAGATATAATGGATGCTAAGGTTGTAAGTGGAGAGCAATCTATCAAGAAATAATTTGTGTTACCCTAGCATTGTTAGAACAGGATATCTTTCCTTAAACAAAAAGATTTGAAACAAATTGAAACATGTTGGATAGGGCAGAGGAGAACACTGAGAAAACCTAATTTCTTGCCCAAGCTCAATGTCACCTCTGGTCAACCAGTGCTTTCTGTTCAGTGGACATGGACTCACCATGTATTGTCCCACATGTCATTACTGTACTTCATATGACTATTTCTGAGTCTCAAAGTATGATTTATACATATTATTCTTCATGGATGGCTTTGATACCAAACTTTATCTGTAATTCATGATAATATAATTCTATCTGTGTCAGAATATAATAACTATCATTTCCCAAATGTTCATGAACAAATTATTTACTTTGACCACAGCCCTAGATTCTCCAACAGTAAAATAATGCTTCATTATAGCTGCATGTAAAGTGCTTAATAATTTACAAAATAATTTAATATGCATTACATTACCTTTCTTGATTCTTATAATAATTGCATAAAATTAAAGAATAGATATTATTATTCTATTTTATATTTTAAAAGATTAAGATACCAGGATTATCAATATTATGATTTGTCCCAATTCATATAGTGATAATTACCACAACTGTGAATAGTATTCAGGTTTTCTAGATCACTGTTGTGTCCCTATCTGTAATTCATGTTATGCCAAAGGGAGAAGGAATGATTATTTTCTTCTTTAATCATGTATTATTTCTTCAAAAATGTAGAGAAATCATAGTTTAACTTTACATTTAAGTAAAATGTGCTCTTTGGAAGCCTGAAGTCCTTAAATCAACTGAAACATTCTTTTAATCCAAGGTTTATCATGCTTGTTCTAAGTCATAATGAATGAAGGTATGGAAGCTAATAGTGTTAGAGTAAATGTGGGTATACCGGGTATACCCATGATTTATTCCTATCACAGTTCAGAGGACAGTTTATTTACTGTCTTTATCTGTGGAGAATACAGATTCTATTTTATTGGTAACCCCTGCAGCCTATAGTTTCATATAGCAGAGGTGTTGAATCATGTGAGTTCAGTGTTGCTGACTAAGTAATTAAGAAGGACTTAGCTTACTTCTTTCACTGGAAACTCTCCAGAGTCAAGTCTAGAACAAAGAAAACTAGCAACATACAGCAATTAAGGAGGCATAATTTTAAATTTTTGTACTAGAAAAATTAGCCTAGTCTCAAACTTAAGAAGTAGATATCCTTATCCAAAATATTAGTTTGTGTCTTTGGCACTAATAAAAAAACCCACATGATTTCTCCCTGTTAAATTTTTGTGTTGTTTCTATCTTACACCTCTGTTAGCGATATATTCACCAATAAAAAAATGAAAAGGCACATTGAAGCACAAGTCCCTTAGAAGCCAACTATTGGAGAAATTTTAATTCAATTGAAAAAGATTAAAAACTAATATTAATTTTTACTGAAGTCTCTTAAATTTTCATACCTTTTCTATGTTTCCTCTGTGAAACTGAATTATACTTTTTTCTTTTAATTATCTCATATTTATTTAATTTACTTAGAAGAACAAAATCAGAGTTTTTATTTCACATTAATTCATCTGACATCTCCTTCATATTTTGGTGATGGTGTTACTTATGATAATATCTGAGAATCTCCTTTAAAGGAATCTTTGTGATGTCACTTCACTGCATGTCCAAAAATGCTGATAGTGAAGGCGACCACTGCTAAAGATTGGAATTGAAAGAAATACCCATCATTTGACCTAATTATGGATTACCAAATCTTTGGAAAATCTTAAAAATTTGCCTTAACAGTTTGGTCTAACTGCAATTGATTTCTTTGATTTTAGGTAAAACGTACTTAAAACCTTCACTTTAAAACAGGAGGGGAACATAACACTTAACTTCTATTCATCTAAAATATATATTCCTATGTACAGAGGGCCTGGACAGTGTCAAATGAAACAATCAATTAGTCTTTCTCTATCAGTGAGCAGTTCAAACTGTAACATCATGCCAGCCGTGATTAAGAATGATACAGCACATCATCATTGTCAACACTATTCAGCCAGTGTAAACCTTAGTTAGAAATGTACTTGTCAGAGAAAAATACGCCTTTGATTTCTATTACACTTTCCCAGTAATTGCTGTCATCAGTGGCAGGTTATTATTACAGTTGAATAGAGTTTCAGTAATTACTTTTTCACAGATTCTAACAGCTTTTAGATTGAGGGATGTTCTGACAGTTTGAATACTCTTGACAACAATTACCTTTTTCCTGGTTAACACTGATTCAGGAAAATTAAAAATTAAATCTGTTCACAGGAAACACTTATGTATGTCACTAGTAAGTGGGTTGATATAAAAATGTGTAAATTGCAGAATGACTTAGAGTTGTTTTTAAAAGTTATCTTTCTCTTAAGAATTTTTGAAAATCAGCATTAATGGAGATACAGAGCATGGTGGTTAAATTAATAGTAAATGATGTGCAATGATTGAAAGCAGTCCTCCCTCCAATTACTAACAAAAGCTACTATACTGTTATGATAAAAAAATGTGTGCACTGGAAGAGCATAGACATCATCATTTATATATGCATTCCTAAGTTTACCTAATGCATATGATTGTAAATGCCTTTGGTAAATGGAAACCAAAGTACATGCCCATTGTTACATTTTTTTTTTGCAGTGAAAAAATATGTTTCTAACAGATTTGACTTTTATGACATTAAAACTATCTTTTTATGTGAAATGGAGTGGAGAATTGATGCAATTAACCAGAACTTTAGGATTAAACCACTTTGGTTTGATTTTTTGAAAAATTTAGATAATTAAGAGCAGAGACTGTGGTATCTCAGGTACCTAGATAATCACTTTAATTCTTTATTCAGTTTTGTAGACACATACTTAAAGATGCCCAAGGGATAGTCATATTTGAAATCTTCGTAATATATTAAATAGAACCATCACTGAGAAGTTATTTGTAAATAAAGACAGGAAATAAAAAGTAAATGAGAATCTACACAAAGACTTCTAAATGAATCTAACTAAAAATACTGGTTTCAAATGACAGAATAAAGTATAATATGTAGAAAATATTGATAACCAAAATTTTTATCTATAAAATATGACATAAATGTTACCAAAGAATAAAAGCATGTTATACCAAAATATAAGGGAAAATAATGAAGTGGGCAGAAGACTAAATAGGAAAAATATTGCTTTCTATACTTATGAAATCACTTACAATAGTTTTTTGGAAGACTTACTTTTATTCCCGAAATAATAATATGTGGAAAACTAAAATTAAATGCCATCAAATTCTACAGGATACAAAAAAGCTACGTTTAACCCATAAAGTGTATTGTATGTGTAGGGGGGCATGTTATGACCCATGTGATATTGATTTAATTATGTTTTGTATTTTATAGAATAGAAAGATTAGTCAACCTGTATTTAAAAAAACAATTGAAATTACTGTTGAGTATTTTCTAGAATCATAAGATTTTCAAATGGAATAACCATGTTAAAAAAAAGTATCACATTCAACTACTGAACTAATGCTGTAATTCAGCATTCTCCTAGTGATCACCTATTTAAAAAAAATACTAAAGATTCTTCAAAGCTATAAATATTTTACATATACAAAATAGCCCTATTACCAAAGTACTTTACCTTTCTCCATAACTGTCTCATTCAATGACTTAATTTTTCATCACCAATTGCTCTTTTATCTATTATAGAAATATATGCAATAATGTGCCAGCTCACCCTCACTGTAGGAAAATTTACCTGGGAATGAATCTCATCAGTATGGTGGTATAAAATTAAAACAAATTTACTGTTTTAAATGTTGTATGAGGAATTATTTGAGTTTATTTTATATCAAGGATTATGGGTAAAATAATTTTGTATCTGAGGTGACAAGGGAGGATAAACCGGAGAGATGAGTACTTTGACATAAGTCAGCTAATGTGTGTAGTTGTGTTGATGGTTTTCCAAGGACTGGAGGTAGGAAAACAGCCACAAGAGAGTTGACATCACACCCTTGTTTGGTTAAATATGGCCTATTCTAAAAATAAAAAAAATAAAAAAATCTAAGTTTCCAGAAAATGATTGGCAACCAGGGACAGGGACAGGATGCTGGAAGAAATATGACAAATAGCCACTGATAGGATGCATGTACAAATGCTGTAAGGGGAAGAGGATTATTATGTCTGCTGTAGGGCATTTTTATGTTAGAGAAAATAACTCCCAGTTATAAAAGTGTTCAAATAGGATATTCTGTAAAGGAATTGTCAGCTTTATAAAACAAAGTATGTTTGTAAGGGAAAATGCGTTTGTATAGGCAATAGGTTTCTTAGGTCAAACTAAGATGACTGCCACAGTGTTTTGTTCAGCCTGGCCCCTCAGCTAGCTGGCCTTCTGGAGAGGCATGAGTCAACATATTTATGTAACCAGGTGTTATGTTCTATGTGAACCCATGTCATCATGCTTTCCCATGGCATGTTGCCACTATTGTTCAGAACCATATAAATGCTCCCTATGTTCTTGGCCATGTTTTTTGCTGCTGCTGTATCTCCCCAACAATAAAGAGCATGTCTCATTTGCCCACTGCCACTCACCTTTTCTTCCAATTTCTGAAGCCTGCACTGGGGCACTCACTAGCCACAGTGCTCCCTACATGCAGTTGGCATAGTTGACAGGATAAAGCTGGGGTAAATGTCCCCTTCACCCCAGTGGGAAAGGACACATGGCCTCCTCTAGGCTTATGTCAGCCAGTGGCAATGGTTCTCAGGCCATGGGCCCCTGTCACAGAGTGGGAGCAGGTGGAGTTTCACCTGTAACCCTGGAAAAGGCCTTGAGGGCCTTGGAGGAGTTGCTGCAGCCTAAGGAGTGAGCAGCAGCTGGTCAGGTGGGCTGGTTCTTCCTTACAGCCCTCCAGGAGCAGCATGAGGACACACTGTGGTGGGAAGTTCAGGTAAGGAAGTTACAAGAGACAGAAGAAAATCTGGAAGCCTGAGTGCAGGAGTTGGGAAAAGAGTTAATGAGCATTTCAACCTTGAGTGCTGACGAAACTGCAAGTATGCAGGAGACTGAGGGCGGGGCTCTCCTCTGCTGTGAGTGCAACTGGTCTTGAAACAGAGAAAGGAGAATTCACAGCCCATAGGGCCTGGGGGTGGTACAGGGAATGCCTACGGTAACAGAGTATATCTCTTACTGCACTTACACCCCTGCAGAGCTGCAGGAGCTGGGGAAACAGTGCAGACAACATCCTGGGGAAACCGTGCCTGCCTGGCAGTTGTGCTTATGGGATGAAGGGATGGACAGTCTCCTTTATTCCCCAAGAGAGATGGAGAAACTGGAATCCATGACTATAAATCCTTCTCTGAGGCAGAGGCTACAGACGAGTGGTCAGCATGGTGAGTGTGAACATTCCTTGTTTGAATGGCTTATGGCTGCTGCATACACAGTATGGGATGACACTGGAAAACTATGAGAAACAGTGAGTAAGTGGACATCATACACGGACTTAATTCAGATTCTTAAGGAGTTGGGAATGTGCCAAGCCATTTTTACAGTAGATAACTGGCTGGAGCCCAATGCAGCATGCTTCACTACACCCTTGTGTGACCTAATTTAGCCACAGCTCCCCTCTTGTTTGTTTGGCTTGCTGGCAGCTGTGCTCACTCCCTATGTGGGGAAGTGGATACATGAGGTCCCCACTGCTATGGCAGCTTTGGGAGATGTCAAAGAGCGGAAAGGGGGGAAGGGACGAGTACATATGCTACAAGGACCAAAGGAGGGCCAGTGAGTTCAGGGGCTCCTACAGAATAAGGCAGTACAAGGGGCCCAGAATGTGTCTCAAACCCACATGTGGTTAGACTTCCTACTAGCAGGAGTAGATAAAGAGAAAATAGATAAACAGCCTAATGAGATATTGCTGGCTTTGTGGAATCAGCTGGCTCCCCACCAGTGATTCATGAAAACACCTAAGAGGTGGGGAACTGAGACACCAACCAAAGAGAACCACAATGTGTGGCTGCAAGAATTTATGGTTGAAATCACCCTCTTTGATATAGACTAGGGGTTAGGTGAAAGCACCTGGTTGCAGGGGACCCCGGATGACTGGAGGGCACATGTGGAACTTGGTCTTCATTGGTCCCCTATGAATGTGCCGTGGGTTTTGGCCTTGGTAGACACAGGAGCTGACTATTCTCTAATCTATGAAAACCCTGAGTGGTTTGCTGGACAGACAGCCTACATAGATGGGTATGGTGGGCAAACTGTTGACGTTAAGCAAGTGACTATTCCATTGGGCCTAGGGTGTTTGCCCCTTAGGCCTTACCCTGTGTATGTGTCACCCATGAAGGAGTATATTCTGGGTTTTGACATTCTGCATTGCTTAACCCTAACTACCTCTGCAGGTCAGTTTCTCTTCCGAGTTAGGTTGTGAAGCCAGTGGTATGTGGCCACCCCCATCAGGTTTTGCCCACACCTCATCATGTGGTATGCACCTAACAGTATCATTTGTCCACAGGGCACAAAGAAATTTCACAAACCATATTGCAGCTGGAAAAGTCCAGCATAGTGCACCCTGCTCACAGTCCATTCAACTCTCCTGTTTGACCAGTTAAGAAACAGGATGGAACTTGGAGAATGACAGCAGACTACTGGGAGCTGAATAAAGTGACTCCCCCACTGCATGTGGTGGTGCCATCTATACTGGATCTGATGAATCAATTGATTTTGGCACTTGGACAGTACCACTATGTAATGGACCTGGCCAATGCTTTTTTCTCTGTAGAAATAGCTATGGACAGTCAAGACCAGTTTGCCTTCACATGGGAAGGATGACAATGGACATTTGTGGTGTTACTACAAGGTTATCTCACAGCCCAACCATATGTCATGGCTTAGTGGCACAGGATTTGGCCACATGGATTTGGCCATCCTCAGTGTTTTTGTTTCATTATATTGATGATATAATATTAATTTCTGATTCACTTACAGTTCTAGAAAAAGCCTCCACCAGTCTTCGAACCTCATTGAAACAATGGAGTTGGGCAGTGAATGACTCCAATGTTCAGGGACCTGGCTTGTGGGTCAAATTCTTGGGTGTTGTCTGGTCAGGTAAGACAAAAGCAATTGCTAAGACAGATATAGATAGGATTCAAGCCTTCCCCTGACCCATTATGATAAAACAGTAACAAGTGTATGTGGGGTTTTGGGGGTATTGGCATATATTCATTCCCCACTTGACCCAACTATTGCAACCATTGCATTCATTATGTAAAAGGCGCACACTGTGGGACTGGTCCTCAGAGACAGAGGCCTCTTTTATGGCTGCCAAGAGGGCTGTTGCACACGCCCAGATGCTATAAGTAGTGGACCGCTCACAGCCATTTGATTTGGATGTGACAGTCAACTCAAGCGAAATGGGCTGGGGTTTGTGGCAGCACCAACATAAGTGGCGAGTCCCAATTGGGTTTTGGTCCCAGACTTGAAAGGGCCCTCAAGAGCACTATTTTTTTTTGATGGAAAACAGCTGGTGGCTGTGTATGCCACCCTTCAGGCCTGTGAAGCCATAACTGGGAAGCCTAAGGTGCTAGTGCGCAACACATACCCCATACCAAGATGGATGAGGTCATGGATAACCCGCCTACTGTCAGGGGTAGACCAGACACCCTCTCTGGCAAAGTGGGGAGATTACTTGGAGCAATGAACAGAATTCAGCTCCAGCGTTTTTGACTGCAGAGTTGCAGACAGTACTGGGCCATGTTTAATTTGTGTCTGATGCTGACCCTCAGACCACAGTAACACCTAGGGAAGAGAGCCCATACCCTGAAGGACGAGATTCTCCTCCAGTGGATGGATAGTATGCTGACAGATCCAGTTGTGGCCCCTTAGCCCAGTGGACAGCAATGGCCATCCAGTTGGATCATGATGAAATTTGATTTGAAACATGGCAGGGCAAAAGCAGCCAATGGGCTGAATTGCATGCCATGTGGTCATAGTTATGCATGAGCTGCCCTCTTTACATGTCTGCACTGATAGCTGGGCCATGTTTAAGGGCCTCACTGTCTGGTTATCTACATGGAAAGCCCAAGGTTGACTAGTAGGGCACCACCCAGTGTGGGTACAGGCAATGTGGGAGGACTTGCTGCAGCAAGAACACCAGAAGGAGGTCTGGTTGAATCATGTTTCAGGACATAGACCTCTAGTCAGCCCAGGCAATGATGAGGCTGACACCCTGCCCAGGGTGCGATGGATCAGGTCATCCTTGCAGGCTGACAAAACCCTGTAGTTACGCTGACCTCTGGGCCATGCCAATGTAAAGACTATGGCTCAAGTGATCCAGAGGTGAAATCTACACAAACCTATGGCAGTTTTATGGACAGCTTGTCGCCAATGTGAGGTATGTGCCCAACAGTATCCACATTGCAGGCATCTCCTCACCATTCCTGGACATATCCGATGAGGAGACCATCCTTTGGAGAGATGGAAGGTTTACTATGTTGGTCCCCTGCCTCAGTCTCACATGGAGATGTATGCCTTCACAGTGGTTGATACCATTACCGGCCTCCTTTTTGCCTACCCTGTGGCCTGGGCTGACCAAACATCTACCATTAAGGCACTGGAACATTTAACTGCTCTATATGGGTGATCCCTCACTGTAGAAAGTTATCAGGGTAGTCATTTTATGGGACATGAAGTCCAACAGTAGCCACTCCAAATGGACATTGAATGGATAGCCCATATGCCCTACCAACCTCAAGCCACTAGCACAATAGACTGCTATAATGGTTTGTTGAAGGTAAGCTAAAAAGTGGAACTTTTCCCCCATATCTCTGACACTGGACATGGCAGAGGTTGGATCAGGCCATTCTGGTGCTGAATGAGCAGCCTTGAAAGGGTGGACCTGCCCACTTATATTATTTGACATTCAAGCAGAGCACTCCCCTCCGATTGACTGATGTCATTTAGGACCCATTGATGCGACCCCAGATAACTCAGGATGGAACTCTTCTGCTTGTGACCCTAACTCCCCTCAAGGAAGGAAAGAGCAAAACCTGGATGTGGCCATGAAGTATAACAGCCCCAAACCCCAGTGGATTGGTCTATTAGCCCCGTGAGGTGATGAGTTACAATACATTTCTAACATGTCACCCACTGTGTTCAACCCTGACCAGCAATTGGTGACAGTCACAGCAGACTACCATGGAAAAGATATCCTCCTCATGCACACCTTAGTTCTTGCCCTTTGGGTAATTCCCCAGGTCACCCTTGTCTTGGCACCTGAAACTTCCAAAACTAGTAGAGGTGAGATTGTCTGATATCATCGCCCAGGACAAAAGGCAATTCCAGCCACAATCTTGTCTCAGGATGGACGGGTAGCCTGTGTGCTGCCTGAAGGGTGTGAATTACCTACAGTGGTCCCCCTGTCTACTCTTTCTTACAGACCAGGATAATCCAGGCTAATAGCATCACCTCCTGGGCTCACACTTACACTCAAGTCATGAACATTTCTCACTGCTGGGTCTGCATGGAGTTCCTGGTAGAAACCTCCAGCAGCCTGCCCTGGGGCATCACCTCTGCTTCTCTGCAGAACAGGACTTTCTTGGCCATGTGGGGGCCCCAGGATGCCAACTATGACCCTGTTCACAGGGTAGTTGAGAAACACCTGTGACGGACTCCACACCCACATCCCCCTTTGGGATATGCCATTTGGGACAGTTAGGGTTGGCTATTAGGGAAATAAGTGGAACTATGCCAAGTGGCTTCCCTATATATAGAACAGGGAATGGGGTTGATAAAATGCACTATGGGATGTATCCCAAAAGAGTTGTGTGCAAACATTATTCATAATAATAATGCCACCTGCTGGTGGAGTGGAAAAGCTTTAGTGGGGACTGTCCCCATCAATAGAGTGCCCCCAGGATTTTTGTGGGTATGTGAAAGACTTGGGTGGCTTTATCTTCCAGCTCATTGGACAGAAAGATGCATAGCCATACATCCCAGGGAAGATCCTGTCCATCTTTGCTGAGAAGCCATGTAACTGGGATTCTGTGTTCTCCCATTGATATGAAATGAACTCCATAGTGGTTTTACCTGGTAGCCGTCCTTTTTCCTGGGGGTGGAGCCATCAAGGTAGAAATAGAAGTGAATGCCATAGTGGAGCATACTGCTTGGGCCCTGAATCAAACTAGACAGACCTTGGCCCTCCTGATGGATAAGGTCACTCAGATGAGAAAGGTAGTTTTACAAAACCACATGGCCCTTGATCTCCTCACTGAAACTCAAGAAGGCACATGTGAAGTCATACATACTGAATGTTGTCTATATATACTTGATCACAAGGAGGATATCTCCTTTTCATTGTAGGAAGTTGATGGTGAAGTATAGGCCATCCAACAGTTAACTGGAGACCCATTACAGTAATGGTAGGAACGTCTCTTATCCTGCTGGCATTAGACCATTTTAGCGTTAGAAGCTGCTGGCTGTGGTATTGTGATACCACGTTGTTTACTGTATTGTTGTTGTGGTCTTTGCACCCAAGGGGCCTCTCTATGGGGCCCTGTGTCGGCCATGAAACCTATTACCTAGGGGGTGGAATGTAAGGGAAAATACCTTTGTATAGGCAATAGGTTTCTTAGGTCAAACTAAGATGATGGCTGCAGTGTTATTTCCGGCCCAGTACCTAAACTAGCTGGCCTTCTGGGGAGGCTTGAGTCAGCATAATTATGTAAGCAAGGTGTTATCTCCTTTATGAACCCATGTGATCATGCTTTCCGATGGAATGTTGCCACTATTGTTCAGAGCCATATATAAGCACTCACCATGTTCTTGGCCATGGTTTTCACTGCTGCTCTATCCCCCCCAACAATAGAGAGCACGTCTCAAATGCCCCCTGCTACTCACCTTTTCTTCCAAATTCTGAAGCCTGCACCTGAGCACTCGCTAGCCACAGAGCTCCCTCCTCACAATATTAGAACATGTGTTAGGGACAGATGGTTTAAATGTGTTGCCTGCTTTCACAAACACCTTTATGAGCAAGCTAGTTGGGGGCTGCACATTGAGGTCCAGTAATTTTCTTGCAAAATCAGAGACTAAGTGGGAAACAACACTTGTTTCTGAGATGCCATCATTAGTGTCTCACATCTTTATCTCTAGACCATGGGAATCCATAACTACCAGAGAGGTTTTGGGGCACATCCTACAGTTGATTGCATTCTTTCTAGGCCTAGGAAAAGCTTAATGTAGAACAAATAGTTCTTAGCCATACACAAAAATAATTAAATTATTTTTTAATCTGAACCTACATTTTATTTTATTTATTTTTTAAATTTAAGAATATTATGGAGGTACAAATATTTTGCTTACATATAATGCATTTGCAGCACCCAAGCCAGGGCTATAAGCATTGTCCTTCCCCAATACAGTGCCCTCTACATCCATTAGCTGTGAGTTTACAAACCCTGGCCCCCTCTCCCACCAGACTGGCCCACAATGAATATTACTACCATGTGAGCACCTTAATGTTGATCAGTTAGTACTAATTTGATGGCAAGTACATGTGGTGCTTTTTTTCCAATTCTTGTGATACCTTACCTCAAAGGATGGGCTCAAGTTTTAACCAGGATAATATAAGAGGTGCTAGTTCACCATTGGTTTTTGTAGTTGAGTAGTGTTCCATGATACACACAGACATACACACACAGGCACACCCTCACATTTTATTAATCCACTTGTGTATTGATAGACACTTGTGTTGCATCCACATCTTTGCAATTATAAATCATGCTGCCTGAAACATTTGTGTGCAGATGTCTTTATTATAGAATGTTTTTTTTTCTTTTTTTTTTTATTTCAGCTCATCATGGGGGTACATAAGTTCAGATCATATACATTGTCCATGTCCCTCCCATCCCCCCGAGTCAGAGTCCCA